>PVJO010016645.1:0-41355 GCA_004026905.1 Hystrix cristata
TCCCTCTCATCTACCCGACTTTCCACTTCACACTAGTAACCTTATAGCACCACTTTGCACGCATCTAGTAACAGAGTTTGCCACCTTTTAAGACATGACTTTAATCTCTTACTGCTGAAGTGCTTTCGTGAAATGTCCACTCAGGGGGTCCAAGCCCGTCTTCTACAACTGATTTTTTTAGTATCTTATGATGGCCCGCATCCCTCTCAGCTCTCCAGCTTTCTCTGGGCTCAACACTCCCAGTTCTTTGTGGCTCACGATTTCCGTCCCCTGTCACCCTGCTCATCTTCCCCTGGTGCATTTTAGGGGACCTTAAGAACATGCCCCTGACCTGTGGACGTGTACTGACTGCTCAGTGTGTGTGCAGCTGACTTCAACTGGCTGTGCTCAACACACCTTGTTCTGTCTCTGCCGGTCAACCTTGTTTCTACCCCTAGGCCTGAGCCTGAGAGGACGTGCCTCTAAACTCATCCCTCACCCCTTGCTCTACTTCCTGAGCTTGGCTTATCCAGGACTTATCCCCTCTTGGCTTCTCCCCTCTTTCTACTGTATTGCCCCAAGACTGATACTTCATGGCAGTCACCATGTGCCCATGACTGGCTACAGCAGAGAGTGACACCTGGCTGCTAGCTGCCTGATTTGGCACTGCCACCCTTTGGCTCAGTCCGAAGGCCTGGACAAAGGTCTTTTTTGCTCAAAGTCCTTCCCAGAATGCAATGCTCCAGATGTGCCTGGATCAGCTCAGAGTCCAGCGGGCTGCTCTTTCCCCACAGTGTCTGCTTCTCTTCAAGCAGAGGCAAGGATGAGAGACTGCCTTGGTGGACTGTCTGCAGCTGCCCCTCTCCATGCGTTCATCTCGAGCTTGCAGGTGACTGTCAGTCTCCACTGGCTACTCCCCACTGCCTCACTGTGGTGGCAACCTGAGGAGTGAGACCCCGAGCCAATGAGGATGGGGCCAGGCAAGGAGCGAGCCACGGGCTTAACACTGCCACCTGTCAGGGTCAGCTGCAGAGCTTTAAACACCACCCATGCCAGTGTCCAACCCCAGGGATTTGGCTTCAATGGACCTGGGGTCCTTTAAAAAGAGTCGCTTTTTCCAAAGCTTCCAAAGCAATTCTAATGTGAGCCAGACTTCAGAGCCACTGCAAAGGGAAATCCCTGCTAGAAAGGAAATGTGTTCTAGAATTCATCTGCAGCTGTACACAGAGACATACAATTCAAGGCACTGTGCTAAGAACTTAATAGACCACATTCAAGCCGGCAATCTGAGGGCAGGTGTCACTATTATCTCCATGAAGATATGCAAAATTCGTCTCAGATCAAGTAATCTGTCCAGGGCACATGGGAGGAAAGCAGGTAAATACGGAGTATTCTGCCAGACTCCAAAGACAGTGTCTTAAGTGCTAAGACCTTCACCCTGGAGCCCTGGCCTTGGCTTCCTCCAGTTCGCAGGCAGATCAGACTCCAGCCTCGAACTCTGCTTCCTACTGACCTTCGCCTATTGCTGCCTATTGCTCTTGATATTTTCTTTATTTTGAAAGAACTCTACGGACATGGCCTGGATGTCTCAAAATCCTGCCACCAGATCAGTTCTTGGGCATAAATCTCTCTGTCCACTGACCTCCACTTCCTGCCTACTCAGACCTCCTCAGTTTTACTTGTCCTGGTGTGTGTGTGTGTGTGTGTGTGTGTGTGTGTGTGTGTGTTTGAGCTCTAACATCTACAGAATTTTACCATACTGTGAAATTGTGTATCCAGTCAAGACACTTAGTCTAACTTTCCAAGAATCCATCATGTTGCCTATTCATTAATCTTTTAAACATTAGCTGGGTATGGCAGCATGCACCTGTAATCCTACCTACACAGAAAGCTGAGGCAAGAGGATCTTGAGTTTGAGAGCAGTCTGGGTAACTCAGAAAGATCCTGTCTCAAAAAACAAGCACCGTTTGCTCTACTCTTTTTGGCTTTTAAATAAAATCTCCTAAAGCAAAAAAAAGAAGGTAAAATAAGAGTTGAGAGGCTGTGCCTTCCCTGGACTATTTATTGACTTGTCAATTCCTCCTTTGAGCATGATTTCCTAAACTGTATACACTGGATTTTTTAATACTACTATTTCCTCCTAGAATTTAAAAAATGTTTTCATGTCCTCAGATATCTCTATTTTATATTCATTTTCATAATTTCTTTGAAACTCAATCTAATAAATAGGTGGGAAGGGTTTTTTTTCCTACTTTGTAGTGAAAAGAAAGATGGTTTTCAATTACAAGTATTTTTAGAACATCTTTCATTTGAGTATCAAACCACAACCAGTATTTGTCGCTATTTTAATGTATTAAAATGCCCCGCCACATTCTGTATCTCCCACCTCTCCTGTATCTCGGGAGACTGCAGGGCTGGACTTTGCAGCACCTGTACGGCCCATATGATTCGTCTAAGCCAGCGGTGGGCTCTGGCTGTAATGGGGGAGATAGTAAACATCAGGACCATGGAGTGGACAGTTCAGTTACGACTCAGCTCTGCTCCCGCAGCACAAACGCAGCCATAGACAATGTGTAAAAGATGGGTGTAGCTTGTGCCGATAAAACTTTATAAAATACGCGGCTCACTGTGGTTTGCCCACTTCCTCAGCCAGTGACTGGTTCACAAATGGACATGCGATCCAATCTTGGGGAAAGGGGTCTGAGGAAAGTCTCCTAAGGGGCTTCTGGAAGAGTATCTCATATTTAAGACACACAATGAAGAGACACCCCCTCTTTTTTCCTCTGGATGTTGTGAAGTCCAGATGTGATAGCTGGAACTGCTGCCGCCATCTTGCTCCTGATGGACAGATGAAGCCATCAAGCACAGGAGAGACGAGAATGACACAGACACTCACACACTGTGCCTGCCCAGCTTCTTAGGCTTCCCACATATGAACAAATTTCCTTCTTACTTAAGCCAATGAGTTGGCCAAAAACTGCCTTAATTACTGCAGCCCCTCCCCTTCAGCACTTAGCAACTCACTTCACAGAGAATCGAGGTGCAGTAAACAACACTTCCTGGGCTGGCTAACAATCTGAGCCATAAACTTCTGCAAATTAGAATTCTTTCCACTGTAAATAAGCCAGGGTCACTTACAGCCCTCTTTCTCAAAACAAAACAAAACAAAACAAAAAAACCCCAAAAAATCCCATGAGAAGAAATAATAGAAAATCCACATTTATTTAAGATGAACAGAAAACAAAGTTGGTAATTTTTAACTTTCCCCCAAATCAATGTGTTTTGCAGATTTCCCCGCTCACGTGCAGCGTCTCTCCCTGCCTGCCCTGGGAGGGATGCTATATGCAAATGTTGTGTACTCACCAGTCTTGTTAGGCATGGCTCCAACTGGCTACCCACATGAACACAATTAAAACTTAAACATCAATTAAGATTCACAGAATCCATTTAGCGCTCTGAAAAAGCACTCAATAACCAAAGACATGTGGGGCACAAATTAATCTACATTGTTTCCTTTATCATTCTTTGGTTATCAAACACAGTGAAGCTCCTTTGGACCTGCTAATTGCTCATTCAACCCAGGCTGGGTGGGCCATGAAAAATGAGCCCCGGAGAAAGAGCACAAATGAAGGGCCACGTAGGTCAAATGCAGGTGGCTAGTGGGTCTGTCAGTGATGGGGTCACCCAAGAGGGCCCATGAAAGGAGTACATTACCCTGGAGAGGGGTTACGTGGACCTGTCTCTGAGGCCTATGCTGACATGTCCGGCTGCTTGTTTAGCGCACTTTGAGGTCCATGAGGCATCTCAAGTTGTAACATGTCCCAAACAGAATGTGTAAGTTCCCCCTAAATTTGCTTCATTTCCAATCTTCCATCTTGATAAACATCCTCAGTTGTGTAAGCCCACATTCAGCGCCACCCCTGATTACCACATTCTGTGTCCTCACACCGAGCCATCCAGCTCTGACTAGCTGTTTCCAAAGGCTGCAGGCTCCTCTCCACCAGCTGTCACCACCGGCCTCCTAAGGAGCCTCCCTGCAGCCCTCCTGCCTCTCAACAGTCTGTTGTTTTTTTTTCTTTGGTGCTGGGGATTGAACTCAGGGCCTTGTGCTTGCTAGGCAAGTGCTCTACCACTGAGCTGAATCCCCAACCCCAGCCTGTTCTTTAAAAATCTATAATTTCATTTCTCTTTGCTCAAAACCCTCCAACCAACTTCTTTCCATTGCATTTTCAAATTAGAAATCTGCATTACTTTCCTATTGTTGCTTAACAAATGGCCACAATTTAGCAGTTGAAAACATCACAAAATTATTCTTTTACATGCTGGGGGAGGTGGTGCATACCTATATTCCCAGCACTGGGGAGGCTGAGGCAGGAAGATTGATGATTTGAGGCCAGCCTGGGCTACATAGAGAGACTTTGTTTCAAAAAACAAATAAACCAAACAAAAAAATTCTTTTAAAATTTTGTTACGGTTCCAGAGAACAGGAACCTAAAATCGGGACGCTGGCATAGCTACGTTCCTTTGGAAGCAGTAGGGGCAGTATTTATTTCCTGCCCTCTTCTGACCTCCTTCTTTGGTGGCCTGCATTCTTTGGCTCATGACCTCTTCCCTTCCTACTGCGACTCTGATCTTACGACCCCTCTTGTGTGAGCGCCTCTGAGATGACACGGGGTCCAAATGAATCGCCTGCCATCTCAGGATCTTTCGCTGATTGCTTCTGCAAGTTCCTTCTACTGTGTAATTTATGTGCACATTCTTGGAGCAGGACATGGACATGTTGGGTGGAGGGGCCTGGCCAGCCTATCGGAAACAGAAACAACACGTGACACAAAGACCACAGTGCCTGCTTGCGGGGACCTACCGGGCCCTGCAGGGCAGCACTGTGGTCTGTCACGCTCCCTGACTCGTCTGCTTTCCCCGCTGGCCTCTGTTCCTTCAGTGTGCCACCCGGTGCTCCTGCAGGCCGCCACCTGCACTTCCCTCCACCTGGAGCACTCTCCCTGCGGGAGCTCGAACAGCTGAGCCGCTCCCAAGAGCACAGGTGGCCCTGTCCTGCGGCCACCTGAGGTCCCCTTGTGACTTGTATCTCCCTGTCAGTAAGTAAACTCCGAGCAAGCCAGGTGTCCAGGCCTGTCTTGCTCCCTGTCCCACCTCAGACACCTGCCGCAATTTGGCATCTGCCAGATGCTAGCGATCTCATGACTCGGCCCATCTGGTTTGGTAATCTACACATTTATGTAAATGCTTTTTTTTTGTGTGTGTGTGTGGTGCTGGGGATCGAACTCAGGGCCTTGTGCTTGCTAGGCGTGCACTCTAACCACTGAGCTAAATCCCCGGCACCTCTAAATGCTTTTTTGAACTCATCGATATTTTCATCCTAGATCAATTCTCAGGATAAGATTAAACCAGATGCAAGGTAACAAAACAACTCTAAAGCCTATTTAATATTGCCAGGGAAAGGGAAGAGGTGAGAGTGGGGATGGGGCTGAGAAAAATATGAATAAGATAACTACTATGTAATGATGACTTAGAGGGATTAATTATGGCCAGTTCTATACTCAAGGCAACTCATCAGTGTGATGAGGCTACCAAGAACACGACCTTCAAGCAAGAGGAAAACTGCTTCTTGCACATAATTTTAAAATTGACACATAACTGTCCATGTTTCCAGGCTGTGTGATAATTCTATATATGTATACAATGTGTAATGATTAAATCAGAGTAATTAGCATTTCCACCTCCTTAAATAGTCATCATTCTTTGTGCCAGGACCTTTGGACTTCTCTTTTCCAGTTCTTTATAAAACATAAAAATTGTTGTGAACTGCAGTCACTCGACTGCAATCAGAACACTAGAAGTTACTCCTCCTGCTCAGAGCTAACTGTGCTCTGGTTCCCCTTCTGCAGCCTCTCCAGAGCTCCTTTCCCTCCCACCCTCCTAGCCTCTTCGAACCTTTTATTCTATGAGATCAACTTGTTTGACTTCCACATACAAGAACACGAGTTACCTGTCTTTTTCTGTGCTTGGCTTATTTCACTTAATGTAACATTCTCCTGTTCTGCTGGCTCTACTTTATTAACAAAATTATCCAGCATTTAACCAGGTAGATAATAGGAACTAGACACTGCAGTAAGAACTTCACTCAAAATATCTCATTTACTTCTCGAATCCTTTCAGTAGAGAGGGAAATATTATTACTTCTTATTTCATAGAGCACTGTAGTTCAAGGACCTTGAAGAACTTGCCCAAGTTTACAGAATTGGCATGCGTAAGAATAAGGATTCATGGATTCAAAAACTGGTGTTATACCTAACAAACGCTCTACTCTACCAGTTTGTATTGATTATGCTAGATGAAACTAAGAGTACAAAAATGCCAACGTGCCCTTGAGAAACTGTGGATTAGGAGTCTGGACAGCCCCGTGCTGCCAAGAAAAAAGCCAGAGACAAAGCCCTAAATTTATTAGGTGGAACAGCAATGTGTTGGCTGGCTCCAAAAACATGACCCTCTCCTAATAATTTAAGCCTCATATTTCAAAATCTTCCGACTTGTCCTTCTACTTCATTCTCTGGGCCCAGTGAGTTATGAAGCCCTGCCACCAATTCTCCTAATAGTTCTTCCTGTAATTATTTTATTTCAAAAATAAAAACACACACTCAAGGTAAAGACAGTTTAAGAGTATAAACAATGTAAGAAAAAGTCAGTCTCTCTCCCCTTCTAGGCCCCGTCCTTATCCAGAGACAGCAGTTTTTATACACACACGCACACACAGACACACACACGAGAAAGGGAGCACGGGAAAGATGTGGGTCCCCACGGATAAGGGAGGAGGAGGCGACCCCTGGAAGCTAATGCCAGGAGACCAGCATGGAGGCCTCTACAGTGGTCTCATGAACCGTAAGAGTCCAAAATAAGACGGTGGCAATGAGAAGAATTAGGAACTCGTTACAGGAGGCAGAGGTGGAAGGGACAGTGCAACTAGACAGAGCCAGTACTTGGATCTGGGGATGAATGAGAGTTTGCAACAAGTCGTCCACGGCCGGCTCGGGCACCTGGCTTGCTCGTGGTGCTGCTTCCCCGGGAAAGGAACATGAAGAACTGGCTCATGAGTTCAGCCTGGCTGCACTGTGGGACGTGGGAGAGACAGAAGACAGAGGTGGGGCTGCAGCAAGAGGGCTGCTGAGGCCGCGGACAGGATGCGTTCACTCGTGGGAGAGAGGCACGAGCGCTTCCAGGCTCACGAGTGGAAGACACCCCATCACAGTGTCCTGTCCACCACATGGCCACAGAGGACAGGCCCTTTCTGACCTGCCAGAAACCTCTTTCTGTCTAGAGACAGGTGTGCCACTTGGTTATACGCAGTTCTGTTTGGCTCTTCTGTTATTTCTTATTTGTATGTCCTGCTGTCCTACATCTGCCATCCATTCAAAGACTGAGATTGAGCAGGTTGCATATGTAAGACGCGCAGCATTTTTGCATGGTAGCCACGTTTTCTCAAATCAGCACATACAGCCACCTGCAGGCAGGCTGTGTCTGAGCAGTGTAACGAGCGCGGGGCTAAAGTACACATTGCTGTTTGCTTGGCTGCCTTGCACATCTGCCATTGCCTAAAGAACTACCCATCAGAAGAGGGCCTCGAGTAGGGCTGCCCCAGGTGACCACAGGCATGTGAGTGAGCACGAAATGCTTAATGTCTATTGCAGGCCACTGAGATTTTTTGGTGGTTACACAGCATCTGTTCCTTTTCTACCTATTGAAGTAAAATTTATATGCAATAAAATGGTCAGGTCTTAAACATACTCTCAGTTTTGACAAATGTACATGCTTGTGACTGACACCCCTAAAAAGGACACACAGACCCAGAAGTCACCTAGTGCCCCTCTGATCAATTCTTTGCCATGCTCCAGAGGTAAACACTGACTGGCTTCTATCACCACAGCTTAGATTCTGCACGTTTTGAGGTGGCAGTTTACTAGGAATCGGCCAACTCCAGCCTACTTCCTGCTTCTGTAGGATCTATGAGCTAAAATGGTTTTTATGTTTTTAAATGGTTCAGAGAAAATCAAAAAAGGAACGTTTTGTGATGCATGAAAATTATATGAAATTCACATTTCAGTACTTATAATTACCCTTTCCCCTTTTTAAGCTGATTCTCTCAAATACTTTGTCACAGTAACAGAAAACTAACACACACATTACAAGAAAAGCTCACAGATCCCTTAGAAAACTGCCACTGTCTACCCCCACCACGCAGTTACCAAAGGCTGGAGTAAAGAATGAGAAATAGATGTTTTGAGTGTTGTTTTAATCATGTTCCTACAAATCATGACTATCACTCATTCAACCATTGAGATTCATGAAAAGTTAAAAAATTATTAAAATGCTCAGTGTGAAAAGTGAAAGCCTCTCGTATGCCCAGCTCTCAGGGAGAACTCTACTCAAAGGTCTTAAAGAAAATTAAAGCCAAGTTACAACTCACACTGAATTGTTCTTGTCTTGTGTCCCTTTCATGAGAGCCAGCATCCACAAAGATGCTGACGCAAGTGACAAAATAACTAGGAAAAGGGCCCAAGCTGTATCCCACAAGCAGGTTCGGAGTGTGCCAACATCCCACTTGTGACAGCAAGCAGAGACAGTCACATCTCCACATTCTTACAGCACCAAATGCCCAATTCAAAGCAGGCCCAACTCAAAAGTCCAAGGGGCAAATTGAGCATCCAGGAAAGGAATCAGCTCCCTCAGGGCGAGGGGCAGGAACTGAGGTGCCACTGCATCGTGTGTCCTGGGTTTGTCACAGAGGAGGTGCAGGGGGCCCTGCCTTAGGAACAGCCTGGGTCTGATCCTATAAGGTAAAGTATGTTCCTCACGGCCAGTAAAGTGCAACACTGTTCCTCTGCTACAACCCTCAGCTTACGCTTTCAGGAGTAATACCATCAGGAGACATCCTTGAATAAGATAAATTTTGGTCAATCAGTCCAACTTTAAAAGCCCATTTCTTCAATCTTTGCCCAACCACCTCAGCCTCCTTTAGTGGAAATACTTTCCTTTTTGCTAGAATGATTCACCCTCTGAGGAAGAATGATTTGAATACCACAGAAGAGTGGAGAAAAATAGATCTGTATATCTACAAGGAAGTGTCATGCTAAATGGCAAACATAGGTAGGTTGGAGTTAAATTTCTTCAGATGGTCAAGGAAAAGCTGAGGGATAGCTTCTCCCCATGCCACCCATCCCTTAAATACGTGCCACATGCATATTTATTTTATTTTCTTATTCATTCATGTTTGCAGTACACAGAGATTACATTCCTCATGGGGAGTTGGTACATATAGCTAACACATCTTAATTCTTATTATGTCCCCCATCCTCTCTTCACGTCCCCTCCCTCCATCTCTTGATTTCATTCCCATTTGAGAAGGAACTACTTCCTACTTCCCTACTTCCTACTATCTATCTTTTGTTTTGTTATTTATATTTTGCATTTCTCAGATAAGAGAAATTATGAGATATTTAAGTTTGTATGTCTAATTTGTTTCACTTAGCATTAGGGTCTCAAGGTGCATCCATTTTCCTACAAAGGATTCAGGTTTATCTTTCTTTATGGCAGAGCAGTACTCGATTGTGCATAAATAGCACATTTTCTTTATCCAGTCTCCTGCTGATGAACACATAGGCTGCTTCCAAGATTTAACTATTATACATCGTGCAGCTATAAACATGGGTACGTGAGTATCACTATAATATGATGTCTTTCACTCTTTTGGGAACATATCTAGAAGAGGTATAGCTGGGTCAAACAGAACTTCTAGTTTTAGATTTTTGAGGAATCTCCATCCTGATTTCCATAGTGGTTGCACTAGTTTACATTCCCATAAACAATATAGAAGGGTTTCTTTTTCCCTGCAGCCTCTCCATCATTTGTTACTATCTGATTTTCTGATGATGGCCATTCTTTGTGGGGTAATCTGGAATCTCAGTGCTGCTTTAATTCGCATTTCTCTCACGGCCAGCCATGTATTTGTTGGCACGTCAATGAGTATGAAATCATTAGTCAGCTGTGGATGTCTATCTGTCTCTAAGTTTTTTGTTTGGATTTTTTTGTGTGTGTATGTGAAGATCTCATGAAGGCTATGGATCCTTTCCCTAGAAAAATGCACATGTGCACACATCCTCATTCATTAATTCTTGGACTCCTGGCACGTGGCCGAGGATCCCAGGTGAAGCAGCCCGAAGTGTGCGTGTCCCCTCGAATGATACTGTAGAGATGCTCTAAAATGATCAGGGGCAGCCAAATGGCTCGTTTTCCTGCTTCTTGGTTCATAATGCGCCATGACATGAGCTGGGCTGCAGGTGGTTGGTTTTTATCAGTACAAAATGTATTAATAGGCTCTTAAATGATAACTTAGCTTGTTTTTGGAGAAAGAATACAAGAGCTATAGTAAATGAAGAAATCGGTATTGTTGTACTATGTGTGTTTATTCGGGGCGCCCCTGGGAGATGAATCACACTTTTCGCTGAGTCTGCCACTTCCTGGGTCACCAGACTGCAATGAGCTGCCCCAAAAGGAGCCAGCCCGCGGGTCACCCGGCAGCCCAGCCCCAGAAGCTCGGTTAACCTCCTCCCGTCAACAGCTGGCCCACCTTCCGGCCACCATCATGGTGAAGGGGCCCACTCACACTGAAGCCTTTCAGCAGCTCTGAGAAGTCCCACTTCCCTCCCATCACGAAGGACTCATCTGCTTCTTAGCGCTGAGCTTGCTTAAACTGTGTCCCACCGCATGGCCCAGAGGGATTACCAGCTGTCATGTAGCTTTTATCTTTCCACCTACCCAACAGCAGACAGGAGATCTCAAAATGTGACAGAAATAAGAACCAAGAGGAAAGGAATCCCCACAGGGGTGACTCTGTGTCTCCGCAGCACTGAAAGCATCCTACACAAAATGTAAAACATGAAACATCAATCTCAGGTTCTCCTGAATTTCCTCCTGTCTCTTCTTGGCTGAGAGCGGAAGGCTGAAAAATAAGTAGCTGCCAAATGCCAGCTCTGGCCAGCAAAGAAAATCAAATAGCAAAAAGAAAAGCAAATCACAAAAGGCAGGCGAGCACGGGCTTTCACCTTTCACAAGGACACACACACACACACACACACACACACACACACACACACGGAAAGGAAAGAACACCACCCTTCCTGAGTTTTCTAAGACAGATCTATAATTGTTTCTGAGGGTAACTCCAGACAACACAGGAATTCCTGAGTGTTCAGCTAAGGAAAGAGAACATTTTCATTTCACAGATCATCAGACGAGGGCTCGGGTCTGTTTCTAAGGTATCTGCGGACACAGAGATCCACCAATAATTCTGCTGTCCTATGGTCACAAAGGCTGACCAGAACTCAAGTTTATTTTACCAGATCTGATTTCTTTTCCAGTAATCCTTGAGGCTGATAGAATGACCTGCAGAGTAAAACAAAAGACCCTTCTACTGTGCACAGCCAAGTGGCCCGAATGACCTTGAATAGCTTTTCAAAATGTGCATTATTTAAAATCTTTCAATGGCTTCTCAGGTCTCCAAGGATAAAGTCTCAGTTCCCTGTGCTGGTCTCTAACTAGAGGGGACTATATACTTTGAGGGGTTGTGCTGGGGATCAAACTTAGGGCCTTGCGTTTGTTAGGCAAGTGCTCTACCACTGAGCTAAATCCCCAACCCTGGGGGGGGGGGACACCATATACTTTAATGGCCCAAACAAGGACGCTTTTTTTTAAGGACACTTTTGAGAGTGAAACTCAGTGCTGTTAATAAAGTCAGGACTACAGCCAGAAACCAGGGCTGTCTACTCCGAGAGACCAGACTATGGATTCCTACCCTGAGGGCTCTGACAGGGGTTCCTGTCCTGTTCAGGTCCTCTCACCATCCTCTCTTGATCTTTGCAAGCTTCCTCTAAGCCTCCTGTGCCCTGCCACACGCTGTCCCCTACCTGCTTCCTGGGCTCGAAGCTTCTTTGTTTGGGCCCCCTCCTCCTCGCCCTGTTTCCAGTCTCTATCTAGGTCTCCATCTAGGTGCAGCTTGGGCAGGGAAGCCTCCTCCGACCTTGAGCCAACAGCAGCTCCCTTTTGCCGGCTCCCACACCTCCGGAAGAGCCCCCGTCCCGTGTGCAGCTCCCGCTTAGTGGCTGCAGCTACCGTCCACAGACGCAGGCCAACCCGCCTCAGCGAGGGTGCCACATGCCAGGGCTTTCTCACTGCCAAATCCTCAGTCCCCTGGGCTGCTCCTGACACAGGAGCACTGCACTCTGCCCCACTCTGAGAGGCTCTGCCCCAGGCCAACGCCTTCCCAACACTGCTATGTGTGCCCTGGACCAGGTAGCCTCTGACCTGGCCCCGTCTGAGGCTGAAATTCAGGAAGCTGGAAAAAGAAACTCAGGGCCAGAATCTCTCATCCGAAATCTGGGGCTCCCATGTGCTTCAGAATTCAGAACTTTTCTTTTGAAAATGATAATATTATGTAATACTGCCACTGGGGCTGGGGCAACACCCTGTAATCTGCCACGTGGATGTTTCTTCAGCAAAATGTGCGAACATTCACACCGAGTGGCTAAATAGAGCCTCGAAACCACCTCATACCCCTTTGGGTCAGGCTCTGCAAGTCACTTAGTTCACATCAGGTCAGAATTTCTGCAGAGTTAAGAAGAAACTTTGGTACTCAAAAGCTTTTGGATTTTAGAATTACAGAAAAGGGCTGTGGATTTATAACAGTTGACATTTTATTTCAGGTACTATTCCAAACATAGAATATACTATATAGTATATGTATGTTACGGCTTGTGTCTAGATAGCCCCAAAGCCTCACATGGTGGGGGCTTTTCAGAGGTGCCTGGATCTAGAGTGTGTGATGCTGGGATCAAGGGTGTGTGATTACTAAATTAGTCCACTGACCCATTTGGCATAGCTCTGGGAGTGGATAATGGGAAGGCCCTCCCTGGGTGTGAGTGCCACCCCCCCAAAGGGCATGTACTCTGGACAGAATACAAGGCACAGAAAGAAGGCTGCTGTAGTTGCTTGTCCCTTGCTGCCTTGCTACTTTGTTGCTTGCTGCCTTCTGCTTTGCTGCCCTGTGCCCACCATGAACTGCTTCTCCCCCACAATGCCCATCTGCCATACCACTCTCCCTTGGAGCCAGCCAACTATGGAGTGAAACCTCTACAAATTGTAGACTGAAATAAACCCTTCCTCCTTTAACCTTGGGTGTTGGGCATTTTGTCTCAGCAATGAGAAAGGTAACTAAGAAAATATATACTACATTAATATGTATTACACATGTAAGAATTCTCTCTTAGCCCTCAAAACTATCCTACGAAGTATCATCACTGCTAATGTTTCAGAAAGGTAAACTTAATGTTTACCAAAAGAACCTTTACATGCAGCCCACCTTCTGGATCAAAGGCTGTAATTCGGATAGATGGTGCAGTTCGGGCTCCTAATCCAAGTTGGGACAATCCCATGGGACGTGGGAACAGGACCATGTCACCCTCTTCCACCCCGGACTATAAAACATGAACTTTCAAGGGACGTACAGAATCACCATAGAGAGTCTGGATACCCTAATTCAGCCTGGCCTACGCAAGCAGGTAGCCCACGTTTCCTGATTTTTCTCTACGGCCAGCTAGGCCTGCCCCTGATCCTGACAGGTGACAGATCACCATCAGGAGCTGCTGATAATTATATTCTCAAATCAGTGTTCGCTGCGTACCTGCTCTGGATCAGACACTCTGCGAGGCAGATGGTAAACATGACAGATGGGGTTCACGTTGCCCCAGATCACACTGTTCCAGAGGAAAGTAAAAGAGCAGCAGTTAAAATCCAGGAAAGGTAAGGGCAACAAAATACAGAGCAGGAGTTTAAATCAACTGGTCACTGGAACTAAAGTAGAACAAAACTCAATTATACCATTTACAAGCTGTCCAAGTTTAATTCCAACAAATTCAAATCATAAAACTGAATGATTGCAAAGAATTACTGATACAAACATTAAAGATATTAATAAAATCTCCGTATGTCCACTGAGTCACCCTAACAGTCATATGTTAAGCATGAGCCATCTAGACTCAGTCATTTTATTTTTCAGGTTTTTTGAGACAGGGTCACTCCATGTAGTTCAGGCTGACCTTGAACTGACTATGTAGCCCAGACAGGTTGTGAAATCACGGTAAATCCTCCTGCCTCGGCCTCGTGAGTGCTGGAATTACAAGAGTGAGCCGCTGTCGTGCCACCTGGTGCTGTTATTATTAACAGAGGCTTAACATAGTTTTCATACATATCACAGATGTCTGATCAATGCTTAATAGTGGAAAAACTAATACAACACAAGAACGTGGTTTTCAGAAGCCAGTCCAACCAATATCTTTGGCCTGTTGAAAGCTGAGGTTGTCCAGTTAAAACTGCAAGCTACAGAAAGCACACTGCAAAAATACTGGTAAAAATTATTTTTAATATCAAGAGAGAAAAGAGCACAAAAAAATTCCAGCAACAGTAAATAGGATGAGTACTCCATAGAGACACGTTTGATGTAAGTAATGACAGGCCCTGTATGCTTTGCTCTTTCCTTCCTCATAAACATCACCCACTTTTGATCAGGACATCACTCTGCCCTGCTAAATGCACTCTTCTCCCGCTTCCCCTGAAGTCACAGATGGCCATGTGTCATGGCTCTAGGGAGAAGGCCTAAGTGGAAGGCTTCTTCTAGCTTCCTAGCAAAAGAAGAGAGTCAATGAGCAGAACCCTTTCCAAACTGCTCCTCTCCCCTTCACCGTAGGCCCAAAGACTACACCTGTGGCCGCCATGCTATCACCCTGGTAACAAAAGCCAGCAGGTCAAGTGGCTCTGATGAGGAGCTGGGCCAGCTTCCTCTAGATTTGGTATCACGTGAGAAAAACACACTCCTTGTTATGGTTTGTGTCTAGATGTCCCCCCAAAGCCTCATGTGGTAAGAGATAGCTGGATCTAGAGTGTGCGGTTACTAAATTAATCCACTGATCCGTTTGGCATGGTTCTGCTGGGATCAAGGATGTGACACTAAGATTAAGGGTGGGAGTGCTACCTGCCCTTAGGCCTAGATAAAAGATACAGGAAGAAGCTAATTAGCTGCTTGTTTGCATTGCTTATTTGCATACATTCCTTGTATTCCTCACTTTACTTTGCTGCCAGTCAACCCTGCCTCTGCCATGCTGCCCTGCCTCGGACCCAGTGGACTATAGACTGAAACCTCTGCAGACTGTGAGCTAATAAACCTTTCTTCCCCTAACTTTGGGTGTTGAGTATTCTGTCCCAACAACGAGAGAAAAGTAACTACAACACTCCTCCTTGTTTAAACCACTGTACTTTGATTCTCCCGTTATTTGCAACCAAACACTCCTCATAGAGTGCACAAAGCCAGAGAAGCTTGTACTTAAAAGTTTGAACCTTGGGCAGCTGTAGCTACAGAGACTGAGAATTCTCTACAATTAGTGACTTGGTGTGGATACCAGGAAACAACAAGTCTGTTGTGGAGCAACACGAAATACCAGTCATCGTGGACATTAACTCAACAGACATTCCCCTTATTCCGTCTCACCAATAGGATCCTTCCAATGTGGGGACCACGCGTCCTTTCCAGGCCCCAAAACAAGCCCATTTAAGCCACTCTCTGAAAACAGGAGAGTTCAGCTGTCTGGGGCTGAGCTCTGCCCACCATGTAGACAGTTAAGCTATTTCCAGCCCGCCGGATGCTGGAGCTTTCTGTACGGACTCAGATCTGACACTAATTGACGGAGGGCCTGTGCACTTACTGTCAGACCCTTTGGGAGTTTTGTAGGTTTTCGCGAGTCTAGGGTCATAGGTATATTTGATACAGTATCATTACTATTCTTCAACTTTTTATTTTTATATTAGCTTTTTATTTTTACTTTTTGTAGCTTTTTATTTTTATTTTTTTCTTTTTAAAGAGATACCATAGAAGTAATATATGCCCCTAACTTAACAGTCTTACCGCCTCCTCCCTTTCTCTTGGTGCTGGGGACCATGCTAATTACATGCTCTGCTGCCGAGCTGCACCCCAACTCTCTTTTTCCTTTTTGTAATTCAAGAAGTGCTCTGTGCTTTCTCACTCTTGTGTTAAAGTTGCGTTTGTAAATAACGAAGCCTTAATTTCATATGTCAGATTTGAAGGGCACCTTTTATCCCAGTAGCACTGAGGAGCCCCCAGAGGAGTTTTTACACGCGACTAGCAAAACCAGACATGTTAGTTTAGAACAGTCCTGGGGCAGCACACCATGAGGCCAGCACAAGCAGCACGGATGACACGGGCCTCATGGGCGGGCAGATCTGAGAGGTGCTCAGGAGGAAACAGGGAAAGGTTCTGGTAACAGATTACAACAGGAGGCAAAGAGCATGGAGTTAAAGTGACCCCCAGATCTGACATGGGTAGCTGGTGGTGCCCTCCTGAGATGGGAAAGGCAGGTGGGTCATGAGAAGGGGGTCAGGGAGGGGAAGAGATGCATAGTATCTGCAGTTTGGAACATTGCATGGAGGTGACCACTCGACAGCAGAATACTTGGGTGAGGCACTCAGATCAGGGCAGTAACTATAATTTGAAGGTAAACAGCAACTGAACTCATGGGATTTACTGACTGTCGAAAGAAAATGAACAAAATGGGAAGGTGCATAGCAGGGGACACTAACAGGAGAGATGTGTGCAAGCAGCAGCCTTTACAAAGAAGAAATGGCCAGAAGGGAAGGAGGAATGCCTCAGAGGAGGCGGGGAAGGGAAATAAGGTGGAAGCTGGGGAGGAAAGCAGGAAGGACTGAGTGGTCTGCCATGCCCAAGGCCAGAATTCAGCTCACATGACTCCAGGATCCCTCCTGCCCAGCACACACAGGCATCAGCCACCTTACCCATCGGTGAGCTCCTCCTCCCCAGCCCAGGTTAACTGGTCAAAGGGTGACAGAAATAACCTGGGTTGAGCTCTTGGAAGGCAGAGGTGGGCCAGACCTGAGAGTTGTGGGGTATCATCTGCCCCTGTGACAGAGCTCAGATCTGAAATGTCCCCCAAAAGCCCATGACCTAAAGGTTTGGTCACCAGCCTATGGCAATACTGGGAGGTGGCAGAGCACTTTAGGAGGTGGGACATAATGGAAAGAAGTTAGGTTGTGGGGGGCTGTGCCCTTGAAGGGGATCTTGGAACTCTGACCCTGCCTCTCTCGTCTTCCCCAACCACCAGGAGGCAAGAAGCCTTATTTAACCCCAAAATCCCCACTATGATGGCTGCTTTGCCACAGGACCAATAGCAACAGCGCCAATCCACCATGGACTGCACCTCTGAAACCATGAGATAGAGTCAACTTTTCCTTATAAACTGACTATCCCAGGTGTTTTGTCACAGCAATGGAAAGTTAACAGATTCCACCATGTGGATCAGGAAGCAGCAGAGAAGAGGGAAGTAGAGCAGAGAGCCAGGAGTGAGCTGGTCTGGGGAAGACATCCTGTATTCTGATAAATGATGCTTCTGTGCTACAGCTGGTTCCAGTCCGTATGTCTTACTTGGCACTGTAAAACTCCCAAAATATATCCAATGAGAGAGGCAGAACTATAAAGGGCTGTGTTACCTGACAGGATGAAATATGTGCTAAATGGAGATGGAAGAGGTGGCTGTGGGTGCTCAGGAGGAGGGGAGATTAATTTTGGTTGGGTCGAAGCAATGTTTCCAGAAGGGAGGTGGCACTGGAGCTGCCACTTTAAGGATGAGGAGGCTTTTGTGGAAAAAGAAAGGAAAGAGTGCACTCTAGCTGAAGGAAGTGCACCAGCAATGTGGAGACCATGAAAGCAAATGGAGCATTAAGGGAAGTGTGGGTGGCAGCAGCCTCTGCTCTGCTTAACTCCTGCATGTGCTTGCGGGATGTAGGAAGGCCTCCTGTTGCCCACCCACTGCGGCCACCCCATCACAGCCTTTCCCACACCAAGTCCAAATGCTGTGGCGAATATTCTGCATCTCTGACCAGACTTCTGCATCTATCTCTGTATATCCTGTGCTGGGCACAGAGCCCAGCAAAGCTGGGGCACCACAGTCTCAGCAATCTCATGGCCCTGCTACTCGGCCAGTGCATCTGAAGGATGAGGCTACATGGACTGAGAAGCCAGCCTGGGTCTCATCTGAAGGACCAGTAGCAGTGGTAGCAGGGTGGGCACAGGGTGTGTGCTGACATCCAAGGTTAGCTTGTGATAACTCACAGCTGCAAGAATATTAAAACTGTTTATATTGTTTTAAATTTACAGTAAAATATACAAAATATAAAGTTCAGCATTTTAGCCAGGCACAGCAGTGCATGCCTGTAATCCCAGCACTCTGGAGGCTGAGGAAGAAGGATTGCAACAAGGTCAACCTGGGCCACGTAGTGCGTGCAAAGCCAACCTGGACTGCATAGTGAGGCCCTGTCTCAAAAAAACAAAACAAAACAAGAAACTTCACCATTTTAACCATTGTTAGTTGTACACTTCAGTGGCATTAGATACATTCACACTGTCATATGACCACCTAAACCAGTGATGGCAAACCTTTCAGAGACCGAGTGCCCAAACCGCAACCCAAAACCCACTTATTCATCACAAAGTGCCAACACTGCAATTAAACAACTCATATATTAACATCTTTTGTCATAAAAGAAAAATAACATGTGTGCCATAGGTTCACCACCACCGATCTGAAGCATCCACCTCCAGAACATATTCATTACCCTGCACTAAAACTCCTGCTCCATTAAATAGCAATCGCCCTCTCCACTCCCCAGCCCCTGGCAACCACCATTCTCCTTTGTCTCCATGACCCTTGTTACTCTAGGAACCTCACAGTGGGATCTGACGGTGTTCGCTCTTTGGAAAACAACTTACATTATAGTGTGCTTTAAACTCTAAGTATTTACCCAGTGTTATCATTTCCTCCCTGTGAGTTAAGTAGGGCAAGAACTTCTGGTCTGCTTCTGGAGGCCAAAGAAGCTGAGGCTTAGGGAGGTAAAATGATTTATCTAAGCCTTAGGCTGCAAAGGATGACAAGTGCCTGTGGTGACTGAGATACCAGGCTTAGCTGACCTTACGCCTCCATCACAGCAGCAGGTTCAGAATCTCAGAATCAGGACGGTGGCAGAACCATAACCACACCCCTCAGACCACACCAGGTGGCCTTTGTGGATTAGCCATCAAAACAAAAATAACCAATCAGCAGGATGGAGCCAAATAAGGGGAAAGACAGTCAGGGTCAGAGTGTGTCTCTCTACAGAGTCTGAGCACATCTTTCTGTGGCTGAGCATGTCTTTCTACAGCTGAGTGCAGACATGGCTGGGAATAAGACCTCCACTTTTAATTACTCCTTATTCACAGCAATGATGGAAATTTTGGCTGAGTAGGCAACAACTCAGAGAGGTCAAAGTCATTGACAGCAAAAATTATTAATCTTCACATTTGCATTAGTCACTTTTCCAGCACTGGAACAAAATACCAGACACCTGCAACTTAAAGGAGGAGAGGTTTATTTTGGCTGATGGTTTTAGAGAGTTCAGTCCATTTCTGACTCCAAGGCAGAAATGGCATGGTGGAAGGTCATAGTGGAAGAAAACTGCTCAATCCATGGCAGCCAGGAAGTAGATAGAGAAGGGAGAAGCCAGGGACAATAATACACCTTTGCAGTGACCTATCTTTTCCAACCAGGCCCCACCTCCTAATAGCACTTTAGTTCTGAATTCATCAAAGGATAAATTCATGAGGGGTATAATACCCCATGATCTAACCACCTTCCAAAAGCCCCAGCTCTGAACACATGAGACTTGGGGGCACATCTAGATCTAAAACCATCACAACACTTGTTTGGGGTCCACTGGAATAGCCAGCACAGTAGAGTCACAGTGGAAGGTACTAAACAATTAGTTCTCTTCCTGCCCATGGACCCAGATCTTGGATAAACTCTCTGTGTACTAAAGGAAAAAGACCTTGCTTCTGATACTCAGATCAAAAAGTTTGTTCACTTTTTTCCTGCATGGTAATAAACGGACACTAAAGACTTATTTGCAAACTGCCAAAGAACTGTAGCATTTCTTCAGATTTGTTTGTGTTTTGGAATCAGAAGTGGTTCATATTGTGCATTATCTTCTAAATCAATGTACTGAGTGCAGAAGGCTCTTAGTGAACTTAGAGTGGTGTGCATTTTGTTCTCATCAATACCTACTAAAATAATTCATTGGGGTGTGTGTGTGTATGCACGCACATGCACACTATATAAAGAGCTTATGTAAAGTGGTGGATGGAACAAAATTATTAGATAGGAATAAAATTTGATTTTCCTCTGCTATCCTGCTTAAGAGAGAAGAGGGCTCAAGCAAAGACTAGGTTAGCTGTAGAAATATAAGCTGCACCTTCTTTGCAAATATGAGTATACTGTAAGCTTCCTGCCCGTTATAGGATGGATAGCTACTGAATACCTACTATGTGTGTTAATTTACGCTCCCACCCACGTAGAGCGTAGAGCCCCCTAATCATGCCACCATTCACCGTTTTCTTGATAACAGCCATTCTGCCTGGGGTGAAATGAAATCTTGAAATCTCAACGTAGTTTTTATTTTCATTTCCCAGAAGTCAAAGATTTTGAACATTTTTCATGTTTTACTTGGCCATTTATACTTCCTTTTTTGAGAAGTGTCTATTCAGTTCATTTGCCTGTTTATTGTTTGGGGTTTTCTACAGTTGATATTCTTGAGTTTTTTATATATTGTAGATATTAATCCTCTGTCAGAAGAGTAGCAGGCAAAGATTTCTCCCATTCCATAGTTTCTCTACTCTGTTGATTCTCTCCTTTGCTGGGTGGAAGCTTTTTAATTTGATGTAGTCCCATTTGTATTTTTACATTTGTATTTTTGTTCTTTAAATTTTTTTAAAAACCAATTCACCTTCCTATCCCTTGTGTCTCATTTCTTCAGAAACTTCCTTCTATAATGAACCAAAGACAGAGAAAAAAGGTCTGCTAATAAGATGTGTAGAAAAAAACTTAAGAAAAGTTTGGGATATGCAGAAATGGTTATGTTTTCCTAATGTCATTTATTTAATCATGGTGTCCCTTTTCCAGGAGGAATTCTAACCTCCTGCTATTCTCAGACATGTTTTGGGAAAGGACAAAATTGTTTTCCTCTTGACAGCCTCCCCTCCAGCTGCCTATGCCCATCTTCCTACTTGACGCCCATTTCCTTTCCAGACTTCTGTGTGGGGTGACTTCCTTGTGCGGACCTCCCTAGGTGTCGGCCCCGCACCCCACAAGACCAGGGTGGTGTCCCTCCCTCCCGGGTCGTTCCCAGCCTAGCCGTGTTTCTGTGCTGCAACCACCTGCTCGCTGTCTGTTTCCTGGGCCCACGTGAACGTCTTCAAGCCAGGACCGTGTCTTGTCATCATTCTATTCCTGGCACCGAGCGCAGTGCCAACCCTGAATATTTGCTCAATGGAAATATTTTCCAGTGGAAAATGACCAACTAACCCCGAAATGAGGATGTGCGACCCCAGGTTCCAGTAATGCGAATGGGACGACACTTCTCATGTCTCAGAAAACACTGAGCATGATGCAGAACAGGAGGAGGTTAGGAAGAGCTTGGTCAGGAAAATTTAAAAGCACACGTTTGGCTTGAAAAGGGCCCCAAAATAGAGCAATAGTGTTAAAAAAACCAGACTAGTACAGAGAGGTCTCTGTCTGGGAACTGGGACCACACGGCTGGCCAAGCGCGGCCTCCTACCAGCTGTGGACTTGGGACAGGCACCTCCTTACTTACTTGAGTGTCACTTCATTGCGTCTCTAATGAGAAAGTGAGCAGAACAAAAATTTGAAATATATTTCATGTGCCTTCATATAAAATGTAATAAACCATCTTTCATAATTTTTTAGAAAAGTAATAGATGTTCATTATAGAAAATATTTGCTTTTAAAAAAGGAAAGGAAAAATAATCCCATAATCCAATTTATAATCCCAGTATCTAAAGCTCCAGAACTTTTAAAGTGGCGTCAGAGTCATCTTAACTCTACACTGCATAAAATACTGAAAATATGATATAAGAAAATGGATCCATCACAAAATTTTGAAGCACTTTTTTCTAATTTTAAGAAACTCTCCAATTTTACGAAACTTATTAGACTTAGAGTCTAATAAAACTCATTTTATTTTACATACCTTAATGGTGTCCTATTGCAATTTTGTTCTGCAAGCTACATTTTCCACAGGGCAGACCCTGTGGCTTGGCTGCTCCAACATTCAATCCTAACCTTCATCTTCCTCAGCTTTTGAAGAACTAAATACTTCCTTAGCATCTCCTGCAACCACAGGCTGCCATGTGACATCATTTTGGCCAATAGAATGCAAAGAAATGTCAGCTGGCTCCCAGGAAAGTGTTTGCTTTCCTGACAAGTAGCAGTGAGGCAGCAGTTACCACTCCTGTTTCCTCTCTGCTCCAGGGGCAGACTGGATGTCTGGAGCTGCAGCAGCTCTCTTGTGACCATGAAGCGTTAAACACTAGAATGTCATCAGGAAGGTAAAGGTGTCTGTCTTGATGTTACTGAATCAAGTGAACCAATGCCAGAAGCTGCCTACATGGGTCTTCATGTTATATGAGGGAAATTAATCCCTATTTATTTTAGCCTCTTTAAATAATTGTTATTAGTTACAGCCAAATGTATCCACGACACAAAATGTAACACAAACAGCTTTTCATGCCATTAACTTTACTCTCCTATAATATCATCTTAAATGGCTACATAGTAGCCTATCAAAGAGACATATCACAATTCATTTCATCCAAGTCCTATTGCTCAATATTACATCATTTCCCATTCAATTCTTACAAACACTGGACAAAGATTTTTATAGGCAAAATTTTTGTACACATCCATGATTATCTTCTTAAAATGAACTACTAGAGATGGGATTTGCTGGTCAAAGGGCACACATGTTTTTAAGATCAATACCAATCTGTATATCCTCATACTCTCCTTACATCGGGAATGCCATTTTTCAAAATCAAAAAAATCAGTCAGGCATGGTGGTACACGCCTGTAATCCCAGCACTCTGGAGGCTGAGGCAGGAGGATCATCACAAGTTTGAAGCCAGCCTGGGCTACACTGCGACTCCAAGGCCAGCCTGAACTACATAGTGAAGCCCTGTCTCAAAACAACAACAACCAGAAAAGGCAATGCAATTTTTTAAAATCACACCAAAAACATTGTCTCATTATATCATCATTTCTAAGGTTTCTTTTACAACCAAACACCTCTGGTTTGGTGTGAAAAATAAGGCAAGATCTGGATGTGGGTTTCACAGGGCTGACAGCTGACTTCGGCCTTGGGACTCATTTCCAAAGCGATGAAGACAGCACTCGGCCTAAGTCACATTCTAATCCGCGCAAATCCCCCTCGTGGCCAGGCTGGAAAGGGCTCCCCAACCAAAAGTCAGCACAGGCGATCCACAGGAGCTCAGAGAGGGGCTCGGAAGACAAAGGAGTGAAAGCGGAACCCAGGGAAATGGGCTGATCTCTGGGAAGCAACACCCCGGAGAGCACTAAAGAGGGACTCAGGACGACAGCCACCACGGGCGGCGCCCACGCGCTCTCCTTCCCTCGCTTTTCCACCTTTCCCGGGCCGCACCGTCTCAGCAGCACCCGCGTTTGGACGGCTGCTTCCCTCCCAGGGCCAGCAGCAGGGTCTCCTTGTCCTTGGGGACTCCGTACCCACGGCAGCTCCTCAGCGAATCTTTTCCAACCCCCGCCCTCCCTGGCCACATGCCGTCCTGAGGGACGATCTTCACGGCACGTGTCCCCACCTGGATGGGCCTTGCTGGGATTTGTGCTAGTGTCCATCACCAGCACCCCGCTTTTCCCGCACCTCACCGGAACCTTGCTGTGGACCCTCCGCATCCAGAATGGTGCCTGGGCAGTATTTGCTGAATGAAAGAGCAAGTAACAAACTGATGATTTCCTAACCCCTCCTGAACGCAACCACAGGCGCTCAAGGAGACAACAGGTGGGCCGCCCGCTCCGGGAGCGGCAGAGGCAGTAGTTCTTGGCATGACGTGGCTGAGAGCTGTGCAGCCCAGTGTCATGGCAGCGGCCCAGCACAGGCAGATGGGTTTCCCCAAAGGGCTGACAAGGGTTACTGCCATCTTTTCCCACACTTATTTCTGGTATTTTGTTCTTATCAGTCTTTTAAGTGCTATTCAAATATTTTTTTCTTATGACAATTTTCAAACAAGTTAAAGGTCGTAGAACAATGAACCCCACGTAGGCTTCGCTCTTCTTATCTCCAAGCTTCTTGTAGTTTCTGGATATGCACTGTGACATCTTATGGCAAATACCAGACGTCACATATCAAACACAATCATTAACCTGGAAACACACAGACTAGTGAAGGGCAACCACAGGCAAGGCTGCTCGCTGGTGCCTGATCTAACAGCGGCATGCAGCCTTTCCCACTGACCTGCCAGAACAGGAAGGTTTCCGCTAAACGCTTCACAACACAGGCGGGCAAACAGCCTGTAATCCCTGTGGAAAGCGTAGGCGCAGCCAGGCAGTTGTATGAAAGCACCAGGCTCCAAACAGTAATAAGCCGGGTTGAATGGCCACCGCTGCCCGACACTGGGTTATTTCAGTTGTCACCTCTCTGATTACTTAATTTCTCTGCTGAATCCCTCAAGATCCTGGAAGAAGCCTGATCGCTAACTGGCTTGGCCTTTTCTTCTCCCTTGAAAACAAAGGGGGGACATTAATTAGGGGTGTTTCTGAGGACAAGGGGTGGGGCTGTCTGGAGAGTCTCTGCTGGTGACGGGGACACACACTGGTACCGGTTCAAGCTCAACGCCTGGGAGAGGCAAGCACGGAATGGACTAAGGAATTAATGAATTGGGACTAAAGAGGCCTGATGGCCCCTGGAATGCTAGAACCTGACCAATCGGGCAGTGTGCTGTGAACAGTGGAAACAAAACTATAGAAGCTTACGAATAGGCTTTAAAACCTTTGTGGGTTAGACCCCCCACAGCTGGAATCTTGCATGCAGGCAATCGCCTGTGCGCACTTCCTCAGTTCGCACAGCACACATGTTCTCGGCTGTAGTCCCCCCTCTAATTATTGTCAATGGCTGCGTGGTTTACGGGCGTGTCAGCAAGTGATAATTTAAATTACTTCTCCGTCCCGTGTCTTTCCTCTTCCTTTGCACACTCACCTCCATTTTTAGGGTGCAGAGGAAACTTCCCTTTTGTCTCAGGTCTGTGCTCCTCTCCCACTTGGTTTTGCCAACAGGGCCCCGGCCCCTGAGCTCTCCCTGCCTCCGCCTCAGCACCTGCTGCTGCCTTTACATACAACACTCCTCAAGAGTCAAGGCTCTTGTCACAGCCCACACTGTCCAAGTGCTTGCTGTAGGATCTTTGCGTCCACCAGACTGAGAGCAGAATCAGATTTTCTGAGTCTAATTAGATGGGTGGTCTTGGGTTCCTGTGGGCCTCAGTTTCCTCACCTGTAAAAGGGGAGAGTAGTACACGTGCTGTCCCACCTACACGGATGCAATAAAGATCACATGAGGCAGTTCTGTGAGGATTCCTGGTACCGTGCAAGGGGTTATGAAAAATATTGACAATTATGACTGTCTATAATCTGCTATCTGATGCTAAGTAACAAAGATCAATCCTATTACTATAACCCTTTGAGGCTCACAGACTCAGACAAATAGCAACAGCTACCGTCTACGAAAGGAGTGAGGACACTTCCCTGGACGGTTCACACGCATTTTTTCACTGTAACCTCACTGCTAATGAATGGGCTAAGATCTAGTATGAGTCTTGCTTTCCAGAAGCTCAGAAGACCTAACGCATTGGCTCAAGGCCACACTGCTCCAGAATGTGGGCTGAGAACCCAGTACCAGCCTCCCCCGCCCAAGAAACTCACCCATACATACACCCACACAAAACGGTGCATATGGCTTCCAGAAGCTCATGGGCCCCACTCCCCCAAAGCCCACCTTCCTTGCACCCCTGTTACAGAAAGGTGAATTGTGCACAAAAGCTCAAAGATTTATACCTCTCTGGGGCTGGGAAGTTATGAAAGTAAACTGTGTCAGCAAGAATTCTGGAGAAAACCTCGCAGCCTGGGAACAGGCGGTAAATCTTAAGGTCTCGCTAGACATGGTTTCCTTGGCAACTTAAGTCACCAGGCTGATTGAAGACTCTTGGCCCAAGGAAGAACCACACGGCATAAATACTGCACTCTGATAAATCAGCGCTGGAGAAGCAGGGGTGCTGTCAGGCTTCTGCCACCAGCAACGGTGGGCAGCCACGCACGGGTGTAAAAGTTCTCCAAGGATACTCTCTGCTTGATGCACTCCACAGACTGAGACATGGTTGAAAAACAAATGCCCAAAGGAACCAAAGTGGGAGCGGGAACAAGAGCGGATAAAACCATGTGGCTTTGAGCTGTCCTAGTCTCAGAATGGTTTCAGAAACAGGGAGGCGTCACTGTGGGTGTGAGTGTGTCTCACACTGAGCAGGGTCACCAGATGTGGGGAGTCACACCCCTCTGCAGAAACCCCCTTGGGATCATTCCACAAGCCGGCTCAGCCGTGACGGTGAAAAGCAAAACTGGGAAGCAGACGGCGTGGTCCAGTGTGGCACCGTGTGGGCCAAGTCTCAGCGACCACCAGGGGCAGGGAGGAGATGAGCCGTGATGGTTTCCATGGTGAATGCTCCCAGAAGGAGGAACAAAGGCCTGAGGAGCGTGCGGTGTCCAGAAACGCAGCCCGCCGAGTAGCGAGAGCTGCAATAGGGCCCCCGCAGAGGATGGTGGGAGCAAGCTGCTCTCAGATCCACTGTAGGGAGGAGAAATGGAAGGAGGCTGGAGGAACCGGCAGGGTGATGTTGGCAGCAGAGCGATCTCACCACCCCTGAGACTGCCGAGCTTGGGGCGAAGCTGCCACAGGGTCACACACAGAAAGGGTACCAGGCGGCCTCCCAAAGTCAGGGGAGCTGGCAGCTCACAGAAAGAAGGCTTATTTTGCTTCTGACAAAGGGGCATGAGGGTCCTCACTCAAGCATATATTTGGCGGCCCACATATTAAACTTCTGCCAGCCTACTGCCTTTAAAAAGGAAATTACAGGTCTATCACCTTTTATCTGTAATTCTGAAACCCCAAAAGTTTTGGAGACAGAAATTTTTTTTCTTAAGCATACGTAAACATTTGGCAGCAAAAAAAAAAAAAAGACCTGACCTGACATGAGGTTATTAAAATCTTTCCTTATCCCCATTTAATACGAATTACCATATGTCTTACTGAAGACACAGCCATGTGTCTGACTGCAGAGTCCCCCTGCAAATGCTATACACTCCAAGGTGCAAGAAGCAAAGAATTTCCTCAAAAATTTCACCATTTTTCTAATTGTGGACACATAGCTCCTTTTCTACAGGTTTATAAAAATGAAATAAATGTCTCATGTCAAATAGGCTGATTATAATAAAAAGCTAACCTGCAAGCTCACTTTAGCCTCCATGTAGGAAGATGGCTTTGGGACACTCTCTAATGTCTGTGACCTCGTGGGATCCTCGGATCAGCCTACCCAGTATTTCTGGTCCTAGTTTTTAATTCACTTATGTTGTTTGATTCTGTTAAACTCCAGCTCTGTGCCCATACAAACCCGAAGTGACACCAGACCGCTCGTTCATGCAGTGGCCTCCAGAAGCCCTATCCCTACAGGGATGGGTGACACTCACGGGGCCTCCCACCCCTCCCCCAGGAGACTGTGAACCCATGAACCAACGTTCTCCCCGGGGAGCCATAATTTTAGAAGGGGAAAACAAAGTTCAGAGATGAGATCTTGAGGATACCACACTGTTTTTGTGAGCAAGAGAAAAGACTCCCAGTTTTTCCATCAGATAATCTACTTTCCCCATGCCAAGGGGAAGGACTGTCTCCAGGCCTAGAGGGCAGGAAAGGGGGAGCTTTTAAAAAAGAGTATAGATGGTTTATAACCAAAAAGATCAGGACTCAAAGCCACATACCACCATCTAAGAGCTGTGGGAGCTTGTGACATTCACCTCCTGGGCCTGAGTATCATCTAGAACCTGGAGAAAAACAGCATTTTCCTCATGGTGCTCTTATGAGGGTCAAATGGCATGTAAACACGCAATGCGTGATAGGCCCTCCATAGATGGTAGCTATCATGCTTGCCGTTAGATCCAGGCGTTTGAGCGGGGCCTGGCCTCATGTCTGACTTTCTCAGATTGCCTGACTCTGCAAATGCAGGGGCTGCTGACGTCAGGAGCACAGAGTGAGCCTTTAATAAACACACACAGCCACAAATCACACTGGCAAACAGTCCACCACAGCTAATGACTGCTTCCCGGGCTCCTGCATTGGCTTTGTTAGAGACGCTAAATAGTTCCTAACAGCTACGAAACCAAATCATGGGGAAGACGGTGAATCTCATCAGCATTCATTTCTGGGCAGGCCCTGCAAGTCCTTCCCTTCTGGAGGCTGAGCAGGAAAGGTGCCGTAAATCACACCAGGTAACAGCACACACTTTTCGGGCAGTGTCTCCTTCCCATCCATTCAGGGGACAACCATGCACTGTGTACCAGGCGCCCTACTAGGGCATGCTAGGGCATGAAGGCAAACAGGCACAATCCCGATCCTCAGGGACTCAGGCTTGGGGTGAGATGGACGTGTGCATGCAGTACCGCGGGGTACACTGTGCGTGGTAACAAAGGAGACAAGCACAGACAACAGAGAAGGACTATCTAAAACAGGCATTTCACTGGGCGTGCTGGCACACACCTCTAATCCCAGCACTCAGGAGGCTGAGGCAGGTAAATTGCCAGTTAACTCAAGGCCAGCTTGGACCACATAGTGAGTTCAAGACCAGCCTGAATATGTAGTCAGACCATGTCTCAAAAAAAAAAAAAAATCACTAGGCACTTCATTCATGTCCAGTATTTCCAAAATGGTGTGACTTCATGTAGTGAACATGTGTTACTATTGAGATCAGAAAGAAAGAAAGAAAAAAGAATAGAAAAGAAAAAGAAATGCTTAAAAGCCAGGGGTAGAGAAAGATTATTTAACCAATATTCAAGTGGCATGAGTGCCAAAATTCAGGCATGTTGCTGAATTGTTTTGGTGGGCACTTTAGGAGAAAGGAGGGGAGGAAGGGTGGCGCCGGGCTTCCCGGGGAACGAGACACTTTACTGTGGCTGGAAGACTCAACGCCACGAGGTGTAAGTTAGCACAGAAACATTACTGAGCAGCCCAGCAACTCACTGGTATTCAAAATACACACACTCCTTGATCTAGATGCTCCGCTTCTAGCGCTGCATCTGAAATGCCAGGAAAAGTACACAAAGGTGCGTGTGAAAAGACGCTCACCGTATCACTGTGCCTGATACCAGACGCGGGAGATAACGATGTCCACCAATGGAGATAATTCTAACGAGTTGTGACACAGCCCTAGCGCAGAACAATAAATCCATGAAATACAAAGTGCATACAGTGTATTAAGTTTCAAAGGCAAGTTATACAATGTGACCTGATTTTTGAGAAATATTTTTGTTAACTACATGAAAAGTGTTTATAAATGCAGAGGAAAACTCCGAAAAGATCACAGTACACCAGCGATGCTGAAGGCAGAGCAGAGCTGGTAGGGTGGGGCTGGGAGAAGGAGTCTCCTTTTCTCATTTACTCTATGTATTTTATAATGGGAATACAGCCCTTTCGTAGTTTAAATTGATCTTTTTTAAAAGTTTATTACTCAGCAAGTTACGGATACGAAAAGACAAGCTTTAGAGAAAGTGCATTTTGGGTTTGGTTTTGTTTTGTTTTTTGATTTGTTTTTGGTTGTTTTGGAGACAGGGTCTCACTGTGTAGTTTGGCTGGCCTCGAACTCGCTGTGATCCTCCTGCCTCAGTCTCCTGAGTGTTGGGATTACAGGCCTGCGACACCACACCCAGCTAGAAAGTGCACGTTTGAAAACAGTTCAGCGCTGTTTGCTCCAAGAGGCCCAAGAGCCCAGGAGACAGGGCAGGAGGAAGGACCGTGGCAGAAGAAACAAAGGCGAGGTTTCAGCTTGGAGAAGTGAGGAGGGAAGTGGGGAAAACGGCAAGGTCGGAGGGCAGCGCGAGTCCACAGAGAAAGTCAAGAACCAAAGGACAGCGCCCAGAGACCAGGTCCCAGGCAGAGCTGGCCCAGCCTCTCGGGGACTGAGAGCCCGCCACTCGGCAGGAGCAGTGGAGGCAGAGTGTGCTCTGCTGGAAGACAGCTGCTCTGAAACCGGATTCCCCTCACAGCCACTATCACCTTGCGGGGCGGCCAGAAAGTCAGAGCGAAAGAAGACTCTTCCGAGTGGCAGAACACGAGCGAATGCAGGAAAATTTTTATTGCAACCAAGTCAGAGAAAGTAATTAAAGTGCCAGCTCACTCACAGCTTGTCCACTTACAAACACCAGCGGCAGCGCAGCAAAGGCCCGGACACAAACCTTCGCCGGGGAGCTCCAGACCCGCTGCGCTGTCCGGTCCCCCGCTTCTCCCCGCTGGGTCTCTCTTCTTCTTGGGGATCTTGCTGACTTTGTCCTGTTTTTGGAAACCTGCCCTCTCCGAGAGACCGCAGGTGAGCGAGTCTCACTTCAGTGTGAATTTCTGGTGATTCCTGCCCTTCAAGGCAATCTCGGCTCAGGCCCTAGCTTTTTATTCGAAGGGTCCACTTTCAGAAGAGATGCTGAGCATCGGGCTACAGGTGGCCACAGAGCAGAGGGTCACCTGCCCCAGAAGCGAGTCCTGTTCCTCACGCATCTAAGCAATTTGGAAAAGTCTCTCTCTGAGCTGCCTTTTTGTCCAGGGTGCGTATGCTCCCCATACAACTTCCTCAGCACCCATCAGCACATGAACCTCCTTAATCTAAGCAGTTCTATACAAGCAGACCAGGTAATTCTGCCAAGAAGGGATCCCTCTGGTGGTCAAATCATCTCTGCAGCTGTCTACACCCATCGAATGATTCGAGAACGCTAAGCTTCCATTTCATCTTGTGTCACATGACTATTCCCTTGGCAGATTTCGACACGAAGGACCCAAGCATCTTGCCATCGTCCAGCTGCTGAAGGGCACCCTCGTCCCGCCCTGCGGGGGGTTCTGATGCCCGACTGGTCACTGCAGGGCACCAGAAATGGTACAGTTCAAGCCTCAGTTCCTAAATGGGTGATTTAAACTACTTTTAGTTAACTTTACATTTTTGAATCTAAATATATATAGAATTATAAGGCATCTGGCAGCTGATAGGAATAATAATTGTGTGGAGGATTGGTTTTCTTACATATTTGAAACAGTAATAAAAGGAATAAATGCAAATAAGCAGCAAACACATTTTTTAAAAGTCACACTATCAGTTAAGATTGGCGTGAGTTACCATTTATTTACCTGTTGGGTGGGCAAAAACATTTCTTTAATTCTTTGCACTGTGGGAGGGTATTTAAGAAAGCAGATGCTGGTGGGAGTAAAGATTGCTACATTCTTTCAAAGAGTAATTCAAAAGCTTGTGTAAAGCACTTTTTTAATGTACATAACTCTATGATTCAGAAATTCTACTTCTAGGACTGCATCCCAATAAAATAACTAAGCACACAAAGAAACACAAAGAAAATCTTTACACTGATGCCTACAATAGCAAAAAGTTATAAAAACCACACATGTTGGTCAACAGTAGCTCTGAGTAAATATGTCACAGAGTGGGAATACTATGAAGTCATTAAAATTGATAATGCAAAGGTACATTGATTTGGAAATATACTTATAACATACTATTAATGAATAAGTGGGTTATAAAACCACATGTAGCAAGTTATTCCACTTCTGTTATGCAATAATATGCACACGATGAATATAAACTGAAAGTGCCAAGCAATTTATATACCACACACACAAATATAAACTGAAAAAGTATCTCTAATTCTCTTCAAAATAAGCATAATAAAAATTAACAAAATAAATGGAGGTGTGTGGGTTTTAATTTATTCCCTAGGGGCAGCTCTTTAGCATTTGAAAGACTAACAAAAATTGGACACTCCAGAGGTGGTCATTGTAAGGCTTTGGCTACCTTTATCTTGGGTGGATATCAGAGGGTTTGTTAACATGCATGGTGATTAGAAATGATTTTTACTGACAGTAAGACAGGTGTCCCGCAGGCAACTTTGCCCTCTTCAGAGCCAGAAAGAGGATTTGGCAAGCCAGGTAGCGAGTCTCCCTACCTCTGTCACGTGGCTTCTGTGGCCTGAGCCCCTCTGTGGGATGGCTGAATGCCAGGAGTACACCACTGCTGCACAGGCCACAGGACCACCTTCCACAAAAGGTGCTGGGCTGAGTGGCCGGAAGGCAGGAGCAGGGTCCTTGCCAGCACAGCTACAGTACAGGCTGTGAGCCCGCTTGCTCATGCATGTATGTCCCTTTTGCAGGATTCCCTTTGCTCCTGGAGCAGGATTTGGTTTGAGAACTGTTTTGCTTAATCGTTGGTCCTGCCCTCCAACCATCTGCCATCATTCCAAGCCACTGATGTCTACTAAAAATAACTTGTTCTTTGTAGACCCTCAAGCTGGTTCCATCTGAGGAGACCACATGGTCTGTGCTTCAGCAATGATCGTCCACAGACGGTAGGATTACATGATTTTCAACCTCTCAAGCCCTGTGTGTTTACCTCTATCTCCTCGTGTCTCCTATAAGGAATTTGTATTTTGTGTGGATTTAAAGCAATAGATAACTGGAAACTTAAGCTGCACAGACAGCTCCATCTCCATCTGCTGGCAAACACGGAGAAGACCAGACCACCGCAGTGCTAAAGGCTGGTTGGAAGCAGAGACTGCGGGTCTGGAGCGCCGCATGTGGGTTTCAAAACACCTGGACCTGGGGGCTGGAGGAAGACCACCCTCTGACATCAGGAAACATCCTTTACGGGGGACGCTTTCTTTATGATGTCACGTTGAAAGAGTTCTGACTTTCAGGAGCAAAACAGAGTTTTGTTGACCATGGTGTTTAGAGAAAATTATAGTCCCTGCTGTGTGCAACAGTCTTCATTTAGTTATTTATCAAATAGTTTGTGGGTCCATATCTTCTGGAACCTTCTTTCTTACAAAGACATTTATTAAGAGACAACACAAATTAGTTCCAGTCTCTTAGACTGTCCATCTGCAGCACCTCCTGGCTTTCCCCACCGCCCTGTAGCACTTGCATGCTGCCCCTGTACCATCTGCCAGCACCACTGTGCTCAGAGCGCAAGAGAAGGCTCTATCAACACATTACCCGAGCACCACGTGATGACCTAGGGAGTCGCTGCCCGGGGCCCATTCCCCGAACAAAATGCTCTCCCACCGCTAATCATTCTCTTGTTCCCTCAGCCTGGCACATCCTCACCACCCTCCCTATACCCCACAGTGTGGCCCTGGTCAGTGTCTCCTCAATGACACTTTTCTTTCCTTTTTCCCCTCGGCACGGGGGTTCAAACCGCGGGCTTTTGCACTAAGCTGCATCCTCAGCCCTTTTTTATTTATTTTGAGACAGGGTCTTGCTAATTTGCCCAGGTTAGGCTCAAACTTGCGATCCTCCTGTCTCGGCCTCCTAGAGTGCTGAGATTACAGGCATGCAGCACTACACACAGGTATTGCTTACTTTCATTGCTTCTTACAGGTTAATTTGCACGACACCAAGGTAATCGTGAGTGGTATGCGTGAGTAGACACATCCTGCTCATACAGCAACCCTCCACCATGTATGAAAATAAGTCCCCAGAAATATCTACCGAGTATTTGTTCAGGGTACTGAGCTTTGATTATGTGGCCCAGATTTGAACATTAACAGGAGCCACGGCCTCAGACATTGAGTGCACACACATGTACATATGGATTACCAGCTCGCTCACATGGTGGCGGATGATATGACCACAGTAACGACGTCACTAAAGCCAAAGACTGATGATGGGTTACAACCAGTTCAAGGGTTTGGTCCTGTAGATGCTTTTAATCAGACACTTGATAAAACTGATAGAATAAGAGTGTGATCTCTGTGGTCTTACTATGTCTGTTGTATTTCTAACAGGGACCTTCGAGTCTTAGCCCCAGGTTTCGATTCTATAGTGCCATGATTTAGATCTCCAATGTCCCCAAAAAGTCTCATGTGTGTGGAAGGTGCCTGGATCATGGCTGCACTCTCCTCACTAGTGGATTCACCTACTGGGAATTCATAGCTGAATGCGCTGTTAGGAGCTGGGGCCTGGTTGGAGGTGCGTCCCTGGGGATGTGACCTGGAAGGGCTTGCTCTTGTCCCTGGCTCCTCCTCCCTCGGCTTCCTAGCTGCCACGGATTGAGCGGCTTCCCTCTGCTGTGTCCTCCACCGTGCTGGTTCTGCCTTGGCACCAGCCAATCATGGACCAAATCCTCTGAAAACTATGAGCCAAAATAAGCCTGTCCTCCTCTAAGTTATAGGAGCCAGGGATTTTGTCCCAGCGACGTTAAAAATGACCACACATACACGCAAAGCACACTGAGCACAGAAACAAAAGGCATGAGGAGGCAGCAGTTACTCTAGTGCGGCAGCCGGCTGCCCTCTCTTCAGGGTGGTGTCTTGGTAAGAGTGGCCTCCTGTGCCAGGCAGCACTTGGCTTTCGGAAGCTTCCACGCATGCCCCCTCATCTCTCCTCTGCCAACCCCTGCTTGCCTCCCTTCCTAGCCGGTGATGTCACTATGCTCAGGAACCAGGGAGGCTGCTGCCTCAGAAAGCTCATCCTGTCGCAGGCAGCCACCACCTGCAGACCCCTCCCATCCATTCCTTTCTCCAGTGGAGCAAGTTGCTACAAGTATACCCCGACTTTCCCTGCTCTTACGCACCTCTGGTCGTATCTATCAATTATTTACATGTCCTCTTTCATTATAAATATGGCACTTGGAATGCTTATTTAAAATGAATAGAAAACAATACACAAATCCTTTTAACAGAAAGGGTGGTGTAACACATCTGCTTTTGCATGAGAGACCAGAAAACACACACACGTACGCGCCCAGAGATTTCCTGCCCCCATTACTATTCACACAGGAGGCAAATGAGACTTTACCTGTAACTTTAGTCCCACTGTCTGCACTGGACGGGGCCACGGAGCTCTCTAAGGGCAGCAGGCCCGAGACTTGGATTCCAAGGCAGACGAAAGTGCTTCTCCATACCAAGTCATCCCCACGCAAGGAAAAGAGAGGGCACAGCGGGGGGTTGTCAACACTAAATTTTGCCACGTTGAGGATTTTCTTTTTAAATCACCACCTATTTCACAAAAGGATATTCACTATCAAAAAAGACATGCGATCAGAACAGCAGTGTGTAAGGTCAGCTCTGTGAGAACCTGACTTTATCACATTTACTTTGCTGGGTGCCTGCGCTGGTTTGGAAGCGGGCTCTTCGCAGCTACTGACCCTCAACCAAGAAAATATGGTCGTCGTGCAGGAAGCAAGAGGGAAGAGTGGAACCAACAGAGAAGAAAAGCCATCTCCCAGCTTCCGCACAGCAGCCAAGCGGCTCCAAAATTTCAGACTCTTCAAGAACTCCGTCATATTAGACCTGTACTGTTATTGCCTTAGTATTTTTTTTTTATTAAACTTACATAGTCTTATTTTAAAAGGAGGTTTGGAATCACTTCTCTAAAGGAAAAATCTGTATCATTTGCCATGAATAAAAGGCAGCCCACAAATAAAAAACATACAAAGAACATACATTACTAAACTCCAGCTAGATGGTGCCGGTTGCCGAGGCTGAGATCTGAACAGACCAGGTCGACTGGCAAGCGTTAGCATGGTCAACAGCCCGAGCGTTTCTCTCTGACAAAATCAGAAGGATTGAAAGTAAACTGAAAATAAATTACTTTCACACACAGTGATGCGATACAGTGTGTGCTGGATCCAGGCCCCAACCGAAATCATCTCCAGTGGCTCGCATCTCCCTCCTAGAGCAGCGTGAGGAAAAACACTTTGACGCTTGGCTGTTTTGGGTTCACTGGCCCATTTAGCATGTTGATTGGGCACTGAGCGCATCCTAAGTGCTACCCACAACCAGACAGAAGAGTAAACACAACAGACCTGTTACCACCTCTTATAGAAGAGTCCCTTGTCGCGTGAAACATGCACTAACCAAATGACCACACGAGTTGTCTGTGTTGTGTAGCTATATGTATGTATGATTGTGTGCATTATATGATACACATGTGATATATATGTCACTGTATAAAACACATGCATGTGTGTCCACGCATAGACACACACATGTGTGCACAAATCTGGTAAGGGAAACACAAGGTATTCTGGTAAAGCTCAGTGGCAGGAACTCTCTTAGAGAAGAGGGTCGGGAGAGGCCCGCACGAGGCTGAGACCTGAGGGAAAAGCAGGCCTCGCCTGGCTGCAAGGGTGGGGCGGGGTGGGGTGGGGGTCGGGGAGGCGGGTGCGGGCATGTTCTAGGTAGGGGTAACGATGTGAGATGTGAGGGGAAGAGTTCAGGGCCTTCCGAGAGCTGCAAGAAAGAAGTGTAGTTAAGGGAGCGAGAGCCGGAGAGGAAGGAGAAGGAAGAGCAGTCTCTCGCTTCTGCCTCGCAACCAGGAACTTCCCACTGCACCCCGCAGAGATCTCCTTCCCTCTTCACCTAGCTCCCTAGAAATGTTTCCTCAAAGAAAACTATTTTCACACACTCATCACTTAGTTCAACCCCACTGCGTCCTGCGCAGAAAACGTAAACCCCCCTCCATGCGACAGCCTTACGGATCTGTGGGCAGCTCCCGTGTTGCTCCCAAACTTCTTCCAAGACGAATGCCACCAAAATCAGGCTCCCTGCCATCTGCGCCTCTTCTAAGAGGAGGTCAGACTTCTGCATCATCCGTTTCTGTTATGAACTTCGCATTTTCTTCCCTAAATATAATCCAGAATTGATGTTGAGCCTTGGTTGTTTTCTGGTTTTGTTTCGATCTGATTTTCATTTTCCAAATGCCTTTCTGGACAATACCCAAATAAGTTACGAGTGGTCAGGCCTGAATTCCTTGAGAACCAGGAAATTGCAAACACATGCCATCGATAATATTTACTTCTTCTTTCGTGTCTCTTTCCCTGCCCTTGGAAGGCAGATTCCATCTGTAGGGATGGGCTAAGGATCCTCTCATAGAATGACTGTGGATATTATATTCATCTGTACTAAGCTCAGAGAAATTCCAAAGTTCGTGGTAGAATAAAATAAATATATTTACTATAGAGACTGATCTTCCATTCATTTGGAGGTGGATGGGGACGCTGCCTTGGGGAAGGTAAGCACAATGCAAGGCACATGCTCAGTTGCGTCTGCTTCAGGCTCAGCCTCCCACAGTGAGGATGAAGTGAAGGGTTGGTACTGTGTGCCGGGGAAGCCGGCATTCTGCCAGGTGGAATTCTCCTTGTCCACGGTGGAATGGAAAAAGATACACAAGAGGGACAATTTCCCGAAGAAATACAGCAGTGCTGACACGCTGAACGAAAGGGAGGGGGGCATTATGCAATACTCTATAGCCAGGCTCTCTGCAGATCCCCATTGCCCTCCTGCTTCTCCCTCCGCTCACAGGAGGCCAGGTTTCTGGGTCTCTTGCTGCCGCTGTGCTAGGTGAACTGTCCCCAGGAAGAAGGGTGGCTCTCAGTTCTGCATCCCTCCTAAAGCCTTGTCTTCTATCAGCTTCCTGCTCTGGCTCTGGTGTCACTCATCACACCTCCACCAGACGTGGCCAAGGTGGCCTGAGGACCACTGATTCCTTTGAGATTGGCAGAAAAAGAAACACCTTGAAGAAAGTCTGGGTTAAAAGCTTTCAATTGTTTTCCTTGGAAAATTCAAGCCTTTCCTCATAGTTTGCCAACAAGCATTCCACCTCTGCATATCACCAGAAGAAATAATGCTGGGAAAAATTCTTAAAATGCGAGCGAGACAGCATCATAAATGGCATTAAAACTCGGCAGATTTTAGGAGCAATTCACTTTCGAATTCTCCCTACTCACTCTGAGTAGCTGTCTGTCATCTCTTTTTTCCCCCTTCCCATCTACAAATAAATTGTCTTCTTTTATTTAAAAAAAAAAAAAAAAGCAGATTTTAGCAATGCATGGAAGGCTTCTGTCTCTCATGGGAAGTGTTGGCCATGTAAATCTACACAACAGTGTTTGCCATCAAAGTACAACTTGTGTAGGGCAGGGGCCATGTCTAGGCACCTGTCTATGATTCTGTGGTTGACATGCCTATGGATTCACTATGCAACAAAATATACTGTGTGATCTTTCCTTTCTTTTTCTCTTTTTTTGATACTGGGTACTGAACCCAGGGTCTTCGCATTGAACTACATCCCCAGCCCTTTACTCATTTTTTATTTTGAGACAGGGTCTCACTAAGTTGCTAAATTGTTCAGGCTGGGCTTGAATATAATCCTCTTGCCTCAGCCTCTCAGAGTGCTGGAATTACAGGTGTGCACCATGTGCCTGGTGAAATTTCTTACTAGTAACATAGACATTCAAAAAGTTATCTTCTCAAGGGTAGAATTAAGGTGATTTTTATTTCTTTCTTTGCTTTTTCTACATGATCCTGATATTCTCCGTGAACATGAATAGCAAAAAAAAGTTATTAAAATTTTATTTTGAAATTGGAAGAAACAAGGGAAATTAGTGCAGTCCTCTTGTTCTTTACACATAGAAACCAAAGCTCTGTGAAACCACACAACTCATGCAAAATCATTCAGCTGGTTAGTGAGGAGGCTGAAAGCAAGCCCGGTCATTCACCTCTCCGCCCAGCACTCTTCTCCCACTACGCCCTTTGATTTCCCTGAAGAGAAACTGTTTTAGAAGGACTCTAATCTACTATTTTTAAAAGCTTCAAACTCAACCTAAAAGCAACCTGTGCTATCCAGTGAGCACATCTCCACAGAAGACATCTTCAAAAGTACAAAGCGTAGTTTAAAAGCCCTTCAGTAAAACATCCTCACCACTGGCCCTGTCCGGTGGCTCCCGGCCACCAGGTGGCCCCCGGGGCTGGCCCACCCAAGTCAGCTTTGCACCTGAGAAGGCTGGACAGCAAGTATTGCTCAAAAGGGAAAGCTTTGGGGTGCCAGTCTGTTTCCCAAAATGTAAAAAAACTTAAGAGATATTTACTGTGATTCCTCTCCCAGCAAAAAATTTGTTTCAGTATGTAACTATAAACTCTGTATTATGAAAATTTCAAACATATGAAAGAGAGAATATAAAAAATGTATTACCATGTAATGAGCACCTGGCTTCAATAATGACCAGCTCATGGTTACACCCAGCCACCAGCACTCCTCTCCATGGATAATTCTAAAATCGGCCCCAAACATTCATCCACAAGTACTTTAGCATGCATTTCTAAAACAGAAGGACTCATCTTTAAAACATACCCACACAATCCCCTATGTACATGTATCACTATGTATATCTAAAATGTACCATTAAAATAAAATTTTAAAAAAAGATCTGCTAACTCTCAGGCAAAAAAAAACAAACCCACACACAACTGGTTATCATGCCTAAAATATCTGATAATAAATCCTTACTGTAACTGAATAGCCTGTATTCTGTTTGTGTTTCAATTTCTACAATTAGGTTTTTCGGTGTTTTTTGGTTTTTGTTTCCCCCGTGTCAGGCACTAATCCTGACAACTAGAAGGAGATGGAACTCTATGTATCTCATTTTACAGTGAAACGGGGGCACAGAGAGATGAAGTAACTTGTTCAAGGTTGCCCAGCCACCCTGAAGAGCAGACTCAGGATGAATCTGGGCCTCAGCAGTCTCAGCCCCTTGCGGCTGCTCTCCCAACTGTCTTCTGACATGTGCACTGGTTCCAAAGCTCTTGTAAAAGTCACACCTCTTTCTGGGTTTAGGGTCTGTTGGGAGTGGGGAAGGTAGAGAAGGATGTCAGTCACGCTCAAGACTTCCCAAGGTCTGTGGGAGTCAGGGGCAAGCCCGGACTCAGAACAGAACGCTTCTAGACCTCACCGGACCCAGGGCTGTCTGGGTCCGTCCCGGGAAATCCCTCCGACCCAAGCCTCAGCAAGGCCACCCTGGAACAACAGCCTGACCTCCCGTGCTGTGGGCAGACCACCCCAGACCCCACCAGGAGGAGGGTGGGTTTCAGCACTCTTGCTAGAAATGGATGGCAAAGCCAAATCACCTCATCTGAGGTGAGATTAATAGAGGCTTATTTACAAAGGTGTGGACAGGACACAAGGCAACCTCGAGAGACAGGGCAGAACCCAGGACTCGGCACCATCCTGGAGGAGAGAGCCTCCCCAGGACTCAAAGCCACAGATGAGCCTACAGGCAGGAAGTGGGAGACCCACCCCAACATCACTCTTCTCCCTCCGACCACGCCCACTGGCCTCCCTGCTGGCTAAACCCGGGGAAAGCACAGAGTAAGGACACATTCCTGGGCTCCTCACAAGCCAACCTCAGGCAGAGGAGGTGGATCTGAGCGGTCAAGGGAGCTGTCCAACACCTGGGGACCCCCACCCTTGGTGAGAAAGCTTAACCAGTGGCATCTGGCGTCTGGCACTGCCCAGAGCTCAGCCCTTCAAGGACAGTGGGGAGCAGCCCTCTCTCCACCGCTGCCTTTCACTGTGGTGGCTCAGAGCAGCCAAAGCAACCAGATCGTGCCACACCTGTTTAAATGCCTCCAATCATTTTCATGCCACAGTAAAATCCAAAGTCCTGACGTGGCCTGCACAGCCTGTGTGACCTGGCTTGTGCCTACCTCTCTAACCTGATCATGTGCCTCATTCTCCTGGGCTCCTCACACAATAACTTCTTGCCTTTCACTCCAAAAAGCCAAGTTTGTTCCCACCTTAGGGACTTTTCACGTGCTGGTTATTTTCTGGGTGTTCTTCCCATGGCTGTCAACTCCTTGGAGATCAATCCTGACCACCAATCTCCCCTCCAGCCCAGTCACTCTACCTGGGCTTAAATTCTTCATAACATCTGTATTGTCCAAAATTCTGTTTGTTTGCTTGTCTTGTTGCTGCAGAACATAAACTCCAGGTCAAATAGTTTCTCATCTGTGGAGCAGAGACTCCTCTGTCTGTGGCCCCCAGCACTGACTGTGCCCACATACAAATGGGGGGAAAGACCAACTCTGTCTCAGCTGAGCCCTGCTCAAAGCACCCAGCTGTGGCCCTTAGCCAAGCTCCACTTGTGCTATGTCTCTTGTTAATGGATTTTTGTAACTACAAAAGCAAAACATTTTCCTTGTAGAAAACCTGGGAGTCCACAAAGAACATAAAGTGAAG
>PVJO010016646.1:0-41414 GCA_004026905.1 Hystrix cristata
AAAAGCCATATATGACAAACCAATGGCCCACATTACACTAAATGGTGAGAAATTAGAAGCTTTCACACTAAAATCTAGAACAAGACAAGGTTGCCTACTGTCACCACTATTATTCAACATAGTTCTAGAAACATTAGCCAGAGCAATTAGACAAGAGAAAGAAATAAAAGGAATAAAAATAGGAAAGGAAGAAGTGAAACGTTCGCTATTTGCGGATGACATGATACTCTTCATAGAAGACCCAAAAAACTCCACCAAAAAACTGCTGGATTTAATAAGCAAATTCAGTCACGTTGCTGGATACAAAGTCGACACTCAAAAGTCAATAGCATTCCTATACACAAACAATACACCCACTGAAAAAGAAATAACAAAAGATATACCTTTCACAATTGCACACACAAAAAAAATACTTAGGAATCTATCTAACAAAGGAAGTAAAAGATCTTTACATCAAAAACTACAGCACTCTAAAAAAGGAAATTGAAAAGGATATCAAAAAATGGAAAGACATCCCATGCTCCTGGGTAGGAAGAACCAACGTAGTGAAAATGGCTATACTTCCTAAACTACTATACAGAGTCAATGCAATTCCAATCAAGATACCACTAACATACTTCAAAGAATTAGAAAAGACAATCATGAATTTCATCTGGAACCACAAGAGACCAAGAATTGCAAAAACGATCCTAAGCAACAGGGGAAAAGCAGGGGGCATCACAGTCCCCGACCTAAAACTATACTCTAAAGCTACAGTATTAAAGACAGCATGGTACTGGCAAAAAGACAGACCTGAGGATCAATGGAATAGATTGGAGGATACAGAAACAACCCCGAACACACTCAAATACCTCATCTTTGACAAAGGAGCCAAACACCCTCACTGGAAGAAGGATAGCCTATTTAACAAATGGTGCTGGAAAAATTGGCTTACCACACATCAAAAACTAAAACTAGATATATGTCTCTCACCATGTACTAAACTCAAATTAAAATGGATCAAAGATCTAAACATTAAAACAGAAACACTAAATTTACTGGAGAACAGAATAGGAAGAACCCTTGAAGACATAGCGGTAGTAGGATTCTTTATCTCACTTTTCTCTCCTCATTCTCATCTTCCCTTTCCTTATTTTTCAAATTTTCTTTCTTTCTTTTTCCACTTCACTACCCCTTCCATCTTTACTAGTGTAACATTTAAGCTTTATTAATCTTAATCTTTAGCTATTTAGTTGAGCATTTGCTATTATTGTTGAATTTTTCTATTGTGAATGGGGATATAGTTATTGCATTTAGTAGATATTTACTGCCCATCAGTGTTTGGTTTGTCTTTGTGTTTATATTAAAATACAGATCGCTTTCCTATTGTTAAGGGTGGTACAGTGGTGCCTTTTATTGTTTCTTATGGAAAGTCAATATCCATTTTGACTTTGACATATTATTATTATTGCTCATTTTGTTGCTATTGCCCAAGTTCTTACTCTGTGCCAGTATCTGGTTTTCTTTGTGTCAATACGACAATACTGTGTTTCGTTTCTGCAGAACTGGGTACTGGGCCAATTACACTGACCCTTTCTTCCCCAAATTAGCACAGGTGCTCCAATCTTGGAACAGAGGCAAAGGCCTATAGTTAGCCAATGCCACTAAAGAAGTGCTCACTGGAAAAACAGATTCAATATAAGATATATAAATATATAAATATGTAAGGATTTACGAGGTATGCTTACAATAGATCTCTCCATATTAGCAATAAAGTTTTCTCTCTATAATTTACCTGCAACCCTCAGCATGTGTGACACACACACACACGCCCCAATAGAAACATGACAAGTCAACAAAATGCTCCAAAAACTTTCAAAGAAGGTTACCACATGTTAATGAAGGGAACTACTCAACAGGAAGAGATAACAATTTTAAATATATATGTGCTGAACACTGGGGCACCCAAATTCATAAAACAAGCATTATTCAACATAAAAAATCAGATAGACATTGGCCCCATTATAACGGGGCACTGAATATCTACCGTGGTAATTAATGTGTCAACTTGAGTAAGAAATGCCCAACGGTTTGGATTAGCACAGTTCTATACGTGGCTGAATGGATTTACTGAAGACAGAAGACCCACTCTGCATGTGAGTGGCACCAACTAATAGGCTTGTAGCCTGATGGAGTAAAAAGGAAAACAAAGAAGAAAGTCTTGCTGCTGTTTCTTTGAAGGAGATCCAGTCTTTGCCTTTGCCTTGCACTCTGTCTCCTGGCTTCCAGCACAGATTCTTCAGCCTTTCAGCACAGACCCTTCAGCCTTCCAGTGCAGACCCTTTGACCTCCTGATACATAGACAACCCTTTTGCACTCTTCCATATCTGACTCCACAGGTGGCCATTGTAAGCTTACCTTATAAAGCCCTATGTATTTATGTATCTTATATTGAATCTTTTTCTCTACTACTCACTGACTGATACACCCACTTTTACAAATAGACCAATCAACTAGACAAAAAAGCAACAAAGAAATATCAGAGTTGAACCACACCTTTGAACAAATGGATTTAATAGATATCTACAGTGTTCCACCCATCAATAACAGAATATACATTTTTCTCAGCAGCACGTGGAACTTTCTCCAAAATAGATGACACTCTAGTCAATAAATCATGATTAAGTAAATGCAAAAGAATCACCATTTTTCCATGCATATTATCAGTTAATAGTGAAATGAAACTGTAAATTAATGGCAAAAGAAAGTACAGAAATGATGCAAGCATATGGAGATTAGACAGGACACTCTTGAATAATCTATGGATCACCAAAGAAATCAAAGAAGAAAGTAGACAGTTCTTAGAATCAAATGATAATGCAGCACAACACACCAGAACATATGGTGGACAATGAAAACAGCCCTAAGAGAGAAGTTTATGTCTGTGAATGCTCATATCAGAAAAACAGAGTGAGCTTGAATAAATAACCCAGTGATGCACTTCAGGGTCCTACAAAAACAGGAGCAATCCAAATTTAAAACTAGTAAAAGGAAGGAAATTATAAAGATTTGAGCAGAAATTAATACAATTGAGATTAAAAAATACAAAACATCAATGGATTAAAGAGCTAATTCTTTGAAAGAATAAACAAAATAGACAAACCATTAGCCAGTCTTACCAAAAGAGTAAAGAAGAGACAAATAATGATTCAATTAGAAATAAATGCAAAATCAAAATGGACCCTGCTGAATTCCAGATTATTAGTAACTACTTACAAAACCTGTACTCCAATAAATTGGAGAAGATACAAGAAATGGATAGATTCTTAGACATGTATGAATTATCAAAACAGAACCAAGAAGGCACAAAAATTCTGAAAAATGTAGTTACAGGCAATGAAATTGAGGCAGTAATAAAAACCCTACTAAATTGGAAAATCCCAGGAACCAATAGATTCGCTACTGAATTCTGTAAGAACTTCAGGGAAGACCTATTGCCAGTAATCCTCAAACTCTTTATTGACATTGAAAGGGAAGGAGTAGTGCTAAACTCACTCCTGGAAGCTAGCATCACCCTGATTCCAAAACCAGACAAGAACTCAACTAAAAAAGAAAACTATATGCCAATCTCATTAATGAGCATAGATGCAAATCTCTTTGGCAAGATATTGGTAAAAGAATTCAACAAATCATTTAAACATCATATATCACAACAACGTAGGCTTCATCACAGGTATGCAAGAATGGTTTGGCATATACAAATCAATAAATGTAGTACATTACATAAATAGAAGCAAGGACAAAAATCACATTATCATCCAAATAGATGCAAAAAAAAGCCTTTGACAAGATCCTACATCTGTTTGTGATAAAAACCCTGAAGCAAATAGGTATAGAATGGTCTTATCCCAATCTGTTTAAAAAAAAATTTATGACAGACCTACTGTCAAATTTATACTAAATTGGAAAAAAGCTCAAAGCTTTCCCTTTAAAATCAGGAACAAGACAGGGATTTCCAGTATCACCATACCTGTTTAATAAAGTACTTGAAACATTAGCCAGAGCAATGAGGCAAGGAAAAAAAAAAGACAATGAATACATGTAGGAAAGGAAGAAATCAAACTGTCTTATTTACAGAGGATTTGAAACTTTAGACAGAATATTTTTAAAAATCCATCTAAAAACTCCTATAACTAAGAAACAAATTTAGCAAATTAGCTAGATACCAAATTAATACACAAAGAAACATTGCTCTTCTTGTATACCAATGTTGAACTCACTGAATAAGAAATTAGGAAAACAATACCATTCACAATAGTTTCAAAAAATTAAATACTTAGGAATTAACCTAATGAAGTGAAAGTCCTCTATAATGAAAACTATAGTACTCTGTAAAAGGAGATTAAAGAAGACGACAGAAAATGGAATGATATCCTCTGTTCCTGGATCGGCAGAAACAATATCGTCAAAATGGCTGTACTTCCATAACTGGTGTCTAGATTTACTGCAATCCCAATCAAAGTACCACCAGCATTCCTCACAGAACTAGAAAAAAAAATCCTAAAATACATATGGAAACAGAAGAGACCAAGAATAGCAAAAGCAAAGCTAGGCAACAAGAGCAAAGTAGGCGGCATCATAGGCCTAGCTTTCAAGTAATATTACAAAGCCATAGTGATAAAAAACAAACAAACAAACAAAACAGCACGATACTGGCACAAAAACAGCTGCCTGGGTCAACAGAATAGAATAGAGGATGCAGAAAGAACCCCAGATACATTCAGCCATCCGATCTCTGACAAAGAGGCCAAAAATATATGCTGGAAGAAAGACAGTCTCTTTAACAAATGGTGCTGCAAAAACTGGCTGACTGAATCTACACCAATATCTCTCACCATGTACTCAAATAAAATCAAAATGGATCAAAGACCTAGATGTTAAGGCAGAAACAATGTGCTAGAAGATAGAATACTCTTGAAGACATAGGCGCAGGCAAAGACTTTCTGAACAGAATCCTAACTGCACAAGAAATAATACCAAAATTAACAAATGGGGTTATACCAAATTAAAAAGCTTTTGCATAGCAAAGGAAATAACCAAAAGAGTTAAGACACAGCCTACAGAATGAAAACAAAATGAGGGGGGCAGCTATTCCTCAGACAGGGGACAAATATCTAGCACATATGAAGAACTCATGAAAATTTGGCTCCTCAAAACAAAAGGCCCCATCCAAAAATTGGTACCTGAAATGCATAGACACTTCTCAGAAAAAGAACACAAATGGCCAATAAATACATGGAAAAAATGTTTAACATCTTTGGCCATTAGAGAAATGCAAATTTAAACAACAGAGATTTCATTTTACTCCAGAAAGAATTGTCATCAAGAAATCACGTGATAAGAAATGTTGGTGAGGCTGTGAGGCTTATGCATTCATTGTTGGTGGGAATGTAAACTAGTACAACCACTATGGAAATCAGTGTGGAGATTCGTCAAAAAATTCAAACTAGAAATTCCATTTATCCCAGCTATTTCCCTTCTAGGTATCTTCCCAACACAGTTAAAGACATCATATTACAATGATACATGCATAATTGTGTTTATAGCAGCAGAATTCATAACAGCTAAATTTTGGAAGCAGCCTACATGTCAATCAACAGATGAATAGATTCAGAAAATATGTTTGTTTTTTTTTTTTTTTTGTGGTGCTGGGGATCGAACTCAGGCCCTTGTGCTTGCAAGGCAAGCACTCTAATCACTGAGCTAAATCCCCAGCCCAGAAAATATGGTTTTTATACAGAATGACTTACTAATTTGCCATAAAGGATAAATTTGAGTTATTTGTAGAAAAATTGATTTACCTTGAAACCGTAATTTTAAGTGAAATAAATCAGACACAGAATCTTAAATATCACATGGTTTCTCCTATATGAGACACCCAAAATATAAATAATTTGAAGAGCAAAAGAAAAGACAGATAATAGGAAACAGGAAGGTAGATCTCTGTCAAATGTGAAGGTGACCATGAGATGGTGAGAGGTGGGAGGGAAGACAGGGGAAGGGGATGTAAAAAGAATTAATTTGTATGATGTATATGTACCAAGTCCCCACAATGTATGTAATCATTGTGTACTGCAAACTTGTATTAATTAAAATAATAAGTAGAAAAGAAAAAGAAAAGCTACTTTGATGTCATAGATACCACAGGAAGAGTTTCAAGGAGGAAATTGTTGGCATTATTAAATGTAGGAGGGATCAAGCCACATAAAGACTGTTAATGCTGCCTTTATTTATTTATTTCTCCAGGCATTTATTGCGGCAGAGTTCATTGGCCTTGTATCTTCTTAAGCAGTTTCAGTGAGGAAGAAAAACAGATTGTTGAGAGGAGAGAAATGAATGAGAAGGGAATGAAAGTTGCAAACACACGCCTAAAGTACATTTTCCACAAATTTTCTCATAAAAAGCAGCTGGAGGGGGAACTCCTGTGTAGGCAGGGTATTATTTTTTAAGATGGTAGAGACTTGAGTATGTTCAATTGCTGATGACAGATGACAGAGATTTGAAATTGTTTAATGGCTGATGCAAAGCAGAGGGGGAGAAAGAGCAAGAGAGAGAGCCGTAATTACTGGATAGATATAAACCTTTAAAGTCTGTTGATATATATTGCTCACATACTTCCTAAAAGTGCTTTTAACCAACCTACACTCTTACCAGCAATTATGAGAGAACTTTGTAGTGGTCACTTTGTTATCATTACATGTTATTAGGAAAAAAAAAACCCACAAAACTGTTTGCCGAAGAATCTCATTATTCTAATTTGCTCTTCTTTGATTGGTAATGAGTTGAATATTTTAACAGTTATGTCCTTTAGTGGAAATGTATACATTTAATTTATGTTTTTTGCCCGAAATGTTTGTGTTTTAGACACACTTTGCCATAAAAAGCCGAAAGTCAAAGAGTCAGAATGGTTCTTGTTTTATTTCCCCAAATTACATAATCTTATTGGCAACTCTTGATTCATCTGAACAGGTAGGAGATTTTCACAGTCACCACAGATGTAAGTAAAGGTAGGGGGCAAATCTAGTCTTACACCCCTATCCTCAGTTTCCAAGTCCCTTTTTCTAAGCCTGAGGACATTCCTGCAGTGCCTTAAGACTGGCTCCCAGAACTCTCCTTAGGGCTGTGCGGTCACTTTAAGAGCCAAGCTCCACCCAGTTCCAGGGAAAGTTGCAGCTTTTCCGCCTCCCGAGAGGGATAGAAGGGCCGGACGCTGGAGCGGGATTGCGGTCTTCCCAGAGCTAGAGACCCTCTCTTGAATCCGTCCCTGGGACGTCTAGTCCTCTTAAGACACGTGTTGCAGGTGACAGGTAGGTATGTAGCCAGCGGCCGCCCCCTGGCCCTTGGTTCGCGACTTTCTGAACTCCCAGCCCCTTTTCGCTGCTGAGGCGCCCCACCATCTCTGGGACCCGCGTCCGTCTCTACCCACTCTTTGCTCTTCCCGTTTTGCCTTCTCCCAAGCGGACCACCTGTCCTCGCTGCTCTGTCCGCTTCTCTGGGCTGCACCCCCAGCGCTTTGACTGCAGTCTGTTCGGGGCAGTCCCTCGCTACCACTTTTGGGCTTCTTCTGGTCGGTGCCCTCGCCCACTCAGAGCCAGTGTGGACCGTGTCCCTTTCGGGGCTGCCTTCTGCCTGTCATCCCTGGCTCCAAGTGCCCCGGATTTCCCCGCCAGCTAGGAGCCCTTCTGAGAGGTGGCTCTGGGCGCAGGGGTGGGGCTGCCTCCTAGCGGGAACTACGCCCTCTAAGACGTCCAGTCACCTTTTTGTGGGTTCTTCTCCCAGTGCCCGGCCATCGAGGCGAGGCGTCGTTTTCCTGGCCATATGCCACAGAGGTTGGAGGCTGAGTGGCCCCGAGGTCAGCCTCTTTGGGCTCGTCTTCACGCTTAGGGCAGGGAACCCAGCCCTGTGCCCGGTGCTGAACTTCTTGCCGCCTTCGAGTGGGCTGTGAGACTTTGCTTCTGGAGGAGGGTCCTCAGAAGTAGCAAGGAATGCTACTGTCACCTGTGATTATTTTTAAAGGGTTAGAAAAGGTAGTCCTCCAGTCTATAACGTTATAACGTTGGATAAAATGGGTTTCTGGTGGTGAAGTCATTTGGTTAGAATTCTGGTGGCCTGAAAGAGTAATCTGTATTTAAACCACTGTTTTGTTTTGGTTTGGTTTGGTTTTTTTCTCCCAGTACTCTGCTTCTTTAGGACCGGTGGACCTAATATTCCAGAATACTACTTCTGGCGAGGTTGACCCTAGACTCTGTATATTTGTGGCAGAAATTAGTCTTCAATACATCCTGGACCTCCTATTTTTAGCTGGCTTTTATAATCTTTCAGCTCCCCACCCTCACTGCTCATAAATCCTTGACTACTAAGGGGTTAATGACCTAAAGTGTTTACTTCACTGTGGAGAGAACAATGGCCCTGAGAAGTTTTCTGTGTGTGTTTAAACACTTGCTGGAAATCTGGTAGAAAAAGCCCACCAACTTGGCTTTGTGAGGCTCTTTTTTTTTTTTTTTTTTTTTTTTGGTGCTGGGGATTGAACTCGGGTCCTTGTGCTTGCAAGGCAAGCACTTTAACCACTGAGCTAAATCCCCAGCGAGGCTCTTTTTTGATAGGGAGTGAACATTTCTGGTAACACAGTTTCGGGTGCTTTGGTCTAAGAACAGGGAAATGGAGTTTGGCAGAGATCTGGGATGATTGGTCTGTGAGTGTATGTAGCATTCTGGGTGATACTGAGCATTTCTTCTTAAAAGCTGCTACTAATAATGATTGTTAAAATCCATTAAGCCACACATGGTGATAAATTGTTTACATAATTATTTCATACTATCCTCAAGATAACTCTATGTGCTGTGACTGAAAGAAGACTTACTCCAAATCACACTCAGATGGGGGCTAGGGGCCAGAGCTGTGTGCCTCTCCTGTCATACTAGGTCTACTGTCTTGTAGAGTGTTCCTAATGGAACCCTAACAGCTCAAGGGTGAGGACTAAGTGATTCAAAACGTCCCTTCTAAGCTGAAGAATATGTCTTGGTCATTGATTCTTAGGAGCACTGAGGAGACTTTGAACCACTTACCGCACTGATGTCTTTCTTACCTACTTCATTTCCAATTTAGGGCCATTTGCTACATTGCCACTGTAAACTCACACCCTTGAGCATACATGGATGAAATCAAACTTTCTGGGCTGTCAGGTCAGTCGTTACTGTTCTGAAGGTAGGAGAGGGTAACCCTGGATTTTAGGGTTGTGTGCCTGGATTCTAGGGATGTGCGCCCGAGTCAACTTCTTCCTCTTCTGCTGGTAAGTGGAGAAACGAGGGTGTGGTAGGTGATGAGCATTTCCCAACAGTCAGGCCTGAAACCCTGAAGGTCATGGCATGCTTGTTTTATCATGGGAAGGGTGGAGTACCTTAGGCCAGGATAGTCAGGGAGAAAATGTCCTCCCCAGTCCCAGCTCTGGGACTTGGCACAAACTCTTCTTTCTTTTCTTCCTGAAAAGTTAAATTGCTATCAGTACTACCATTCACTCCTACTCATTGCTTAGGATTTAGCTCTAAAGTCACTTCCTTTGGGAAATACTTACTGAACACACACTTCTGTTCCCAAGCAAAACTACTAGTTATACTGTGTCTTAAAGCACTTTTTTTTTTTTAATAACTCAATAAAGCCCTTAACACAACTCTCTGTTGTTGTTGCACCTGGGTTGTCACCTCTGTAAGGGCCAGGTCTGGGTCTTGGGTCTCCCTTTGTGTAAAATACAAGAGACTAACAAATATTTGTGCTAGGAACTGGGAATACTATTCTTTCAAGGGATTGGGTATAGTGATTTTGGGATTAAAGTACAGAAGTCACTGTCCTGAGACACTTGAAACCCACAGTTAGGAGTTTGTACCTAAATGTTACCTTTGTAATGAGGCACTCCCTGTCCACTCTCCTTAAATTTGCTACTCCTTCCCTCAAAATTTTTTATGTTCTTCCCTACCTTGTTACTTAGTTGGTTTCTCCTGCCCCCATAATGTAAAGTCTGTGTGAGCATGGATTGCTGTCTGTTGTATTTACTGGTAGACCCCAGGACCCAAAAAAGTACCTGGCACATTTTAGGCATATACTGATATTTGCTAACTCAACGGATGACTTTACCACTTGAGAAAGAGGCACTCTTGACTCTCCTGGGCCTCAAACTAAGCATGTACAATGTTACTCTCCAGGTGCAGAGCTGCCTCAGGCCCAGTTCTCTTTTGCTCTGAGATTGCATTCCTGTTGACAACTTTGATCTAGTTGGAAGTGCTTCCTCGTTCTTCTTTTTAATATAGGTCTTGAATAGAAATTTCCGAAGTTTAAAATTGAAAATGCTAAAATGCTGTGCTGTTTGGTGATAGGAATGGGTGCTGCACCAGGAAAGGGAGTGTGTATTGCCAGATGTCCTGAAGCATTTTAGGCATTTGTCAAGGTCAGTAAGAGGCTGGAGAAAGTTGCCATGCAACAGGGAAGTGAGCAACTCACAATAATAAAAGATGCCACAAATTAGGCTTTTCACATCGTCACCCTTAGCTTTTTAGATACAAGGTAGTTATTGGATTATGAATTTATAGAAAAGCCACAGCTGAATGCTACTTGTGTAGTCTTTGATTAGTTTTGTTTTTAATTAAAAATTTTTTTACTTTTATTAGTATATGTTTGCAGTACATAATGATTACATTTGCTGTAGTGAATTGATACGTGTATATAACATATTTCAATTCTTTTTTTTTCCTGAACCCCTCTACCGCCCTTTATTGTTTCAGTATCAGATTCATTTATTTATAAGACCTTATAACTTTAATTATCATATATACAGATTGGAAACCAGACTAATAGGCCAAAGAACATATAAAGCATGTAGGACAATTATACTAAGTCAAGGTACACTTTTAGATATATTGTCCATGCTGGATTATGATACTTTTTTTCTCTCCCTCTCTTTTTTCCTATTGTCCTTTATTTCATTTCACACACACACACACACACACACACACACAGAGACACACACAAAATTGAGTTTCTCATATAAGAGAAATCATGAGATTGTGTATCTGAATTACTTAACATTATGGTCTTAATGTGAATCCATTTTTCTTACAAATGACTCAAATTTATCCTTCTTTATGGCAGAGTAGTTCTCCATTGTATGTAAATACCACACTTTGTTTATCCATCCATCCGTTGATGGACATATAGGCTGCTTCCAAGATTTAGCTGTTATGAATTGGATTGCTATAAACATGGATACGCGTACATTACTGTGGTATACAGTCTTTGACTCTTCTGGGAAGATATTTAGAAGGAGACTAGCTGGGTCAAATGGGATTTCTATTTTTAGTTTTTTGAGGAATCTCCATACTGATTTTCATAGTGATTGTATCAGTTTACAGTTCTACCAACAATAGAGAAGGGTTCCCTTTTCCTCACACCTTTGCCACCATTTGTTATTGATTGTTTCTTCATGGTAGTCATTCTTTCTGGAGTGAGATGGAATCTCAAGTGTTTGATTAGTTTTATACTATGATTATTAGGCAGCATGAGGAAACCACTATGCAAGATAAAACAAAAAGTGCTATTTTGTTTAAAATGTACTTCGAGATGTTTAGCAAAAGAAAAAGGCCAGAATCCCTTTAAAGACAGACTTTGGAAGGCGTTGAGCCCTAGAAAATGTGGTAAATATGTGATTCTTACGATTTAATGTGTGCTTCTTTGACTCGAGTTTGTATAAAAAACTGTTCAATGTCTCTAAATTTATCTTCCCAAACTTTGAACATTGAAGTGACCCAGAGCTCAGTCTGTGGACTTTTCTTCATCTAAAATATTCATAGAGATGCTCTCACCCAGCCCCATGGCTTGAAGTAACAGATATCTGGATACTTGTCAGTCCCAGATTTATGTCTCTGAGTTAGGTCTCTTTGCTAACCTGCGGCCTTGTATATTTATTGACTTATTTGACATCTCTATTTGTCTATCAAATAGATACCTTGACATAACATGACCAAAACAGGATTCCTGATTGTCCTCACATCTTCAGCACCCCTGTCTCAGAAAAATGACATCATTATTCATTCAGTTGCTCAAACAAAGAACTTGGGGTCACACTTGATTCCTTTCTTTTCTTACACCCCTACCACATTCGATTCATGAGAAAGTCCTGCCAACCTTATCTTCAAACTATATCGTGTATTCTGCCACATGCCTCCATCTCTTCTACCCTAGTATAAGCCACCACAAGCTTGAAATGACCATTCTCTATATTTATATCATGTACATCTATATCTAATCTGTGGAATAACTTTCTATTAGAATTTACGGGGCAAGGAGATGTTGATCAAATGACACAGAGTTTCAGTTAGACTGAAGAAATAAGTTTTAGAGGTCTACTACATTACACAATGACCGTAGTTAGTAATATATATTTTTAAATTGCTATAAGAATAGGTTTTTAACATTTTCACTGCAAAAAATTATTTGGTGAGGTGAAGGATATGTTAATTAGCTAGACCAAATCTTTCCACAGTGTGTACATAGATGAAAATGTCACATTTTATCCCATAAACATACATAACTATCATTTGTCAATTAAAACTAAATATGAAATACATACTTAAAAAATTTGAGCAGGCAAAGGCAAGGTGACACCTCCTCAAACAAGCTGTGCAAGCACTCTACCACTGAGCTGCACCCGTAGCCTGGGACAATCCTAAATTTTGCAGTCTGATAGGTGAAAAATAGTATCTAACTGGTTAAGGAGGGATTTGGCATTTCTCTGATCACTAGTAGTGGGGATGGACATCTTTTCCTGAGACTTATTCCATCATATCCTTTGCACATTTATTCTTTGGAGTTACATATTTAGTGTATTTATAAGAACATTATATTTATTGGAACTGTTTACCCACTGCCTGTTATATAGTGCAAGAGTTTTTTTGTTTATAGTCAGTCGTGTTGTAACTTTGTTTACATTGTGTAACCCTCTTGTCAGCAGATAAAACACACTATAAAACACTTAAAAACATGTTCATTGGATTTGGCAGTTAGGAAGTGAATGATGAATCAGTTTAAGAGGTGAGAAGGCAGATCCTAGTGGGTTGCGGAGTGAGGACTGATAAGGAATATGGTATACAAATTGAACAAAAGAAACTTGAGTATGATAAGAAAGAGACAGTAGGATACAGGGGACAAGAATATACTTTTAATTTTGTTTTGCTTTAATTAGAGGAGAGCAATGAGCCTATTTATGTGTAGGTGGCATGGAAATTGATGATGCAAGGTCCCCAAGCAACCTGGAGGGGAAGCGTGAAAGGAGAAAAGACTGACCTTACAGCCGGGGAAGTAGCTCTTCCATTAAGAAAAGAGGGAAAGAGGGTGGGACTGTTGAAGCTGTGAAGGAAGGAACTGTGGAGAGCCCAGATTTTGAGAGAGGTAAGGCACTAGAATAGCATTCGGGAGGAATAGGAACTGTAGGGTCACATCATCAATATTATGGATATGTGTACCAAAACATTACACTGTGCACTATAAATCTGTACAATTTTTGTTAATTATATGACCATAAACCTGGAGAAATAAAATGAGGCTTGGATAACTTTAATTTGTCTCCATCTCAAGTTACAGAGTCCTGTATGGGTTATCTTTGGCAACACTGATTAGCCCAGGTTTAGAAAAAGAGTGTGGACAATTTAGTTCAAGAAATTTGTCTGAGTGGCTGTGACGGAAATATGAGAAGGCAGGAGATTGGATGGTTCTGTCAAAAGAGTAGTTGAAATGATGACCTACTGCGACTCTCTTATCTGTGACTATCTAAACTTACCTTGATCTTGAGTAGTTTTTAAGAGATGGGAAATATCCATAGCATCTCCACTGCTTTTCTTTTGTAACTCTGTCAATTCAGGCATCAAGATTAGCTATAGTATCAATGTCTTTAAACCAGTACTAGCAATGTATCAGAAAGCATGGGTTGGTTTACTGAAGGCCTACAATATGCCAGGATCCATCCTACAATATGCCAGGATCCATCCATCTATCCATCCATCCATATACTTGAGAAATAGCAGAGTGAAAGTATTACAGTCTGTGGAGGACTGCGTCCCCCCCCCCCACAAGGTCTGAAAATAGGTATAGAGCTAGGGAAGGTCATTAAGTGAACAGGCTACAAGGATAGGGGATTATAGTCATAGAAGAGTATTGAAATAATGATATCAAAGGTGGAGAAGTCCTGGATGATAAGATGTTAGATGTGGCTGAATAATGCATAGTATTGATGCCAGCTCATTCACTCAACAAATATTTGTTGTGCACATTATGGGCTAGGCAATACTCTAGGCACTAAAAGTACAGAGATAAAGAGAGTCCCCCCTACCACCCCCCGAAAAAGAAAACCCCAAATTCCCTTCTCTCATACAACTTACAATCTAGTGGGGAAGATTTCTAAAAATATTAATTGACACATTCAGTCCTTTTTATAAAATAGAAGGGCATCCTCTTTGATGTGCCAATTCCTGTGGGTATACATCTGTTCAAAACTAATAATAATATGTAGGTCAAATGTTTACATATATGGGGCTAGGAAAGTGTGTCTAGACATTTTGAGAGCTTTGCTTTATCTTAAATTCTTCTAACTGAATTATGGAAATTCAACTCTTCCTCCTTGGAACTTTTTAAGGTACTTTTATGTACTATGTCATTATCGAAGATAAATATGTACAAATCAAATTAGAATTTGAACATTTCAGTAGTTTTAATTTTTATGCTTTGTTTTTAATATTAGAACACTGCTTCTAGCTGTAGACCAAATGTTGACAATGCATGTACTAATGTTGCACTACAAATTTGATGCAATTTGCGAGTAATTGTTGTTGAGCAGTTCAGGAGGGAAAGAAGGCTTGCAGTAAGTCAACAGTTTACACTTATGTTATCCTCTAATTTATAGTTACCTTTTATGTACCTATGCTCACAAATATATATATTAATATTTCACTTGTAAGAAATGAGTATTTAATGGCTTATAGGCCTTAACACTTTAAAATTACATGTTGTGTACAACAAACATGTACTAATAAAAACTTTAAAAATTTATCTGCTATGTATCTAGCTCAATTTAAATTCAACTACAGGTTATTTGATTGTGTTTAAGGTTTCTTTGGCCAGCTAAATCACAGCCTCCCTAAAATTAAAAAGAAACCAAATGCGTGAAATCACAGTTATGTGTGAACATGGGCTGGATTAGTCATGAACCATCATGATTTCGCGTTTAAAGGAACTGTGTGGGTGATTTTTAGTTGACATGGCCTGCAAGAAACAATTAGATACCAGCTAGAGTTCAATTTAAAATCCCTACCATTTGTAACCCCTGCAGGAGAAGAGTGTCTTCCCCGCATGCTGCTTTATCAAAGCTTGTTGGCTAAGGAAAGATAATGTGATGATGAAGTTTATTGAAAAATAACAATATATTGGCTCTTTAAAAATGTTTTATGCATATACATGACCTGGATTTTACAATATTCTTTTTTTCAGAGCTAGTGATTGAACACAGGGCCTTGTACATGATAGGCAAGGGCTCTACCCCTGAATTACACCTCTTTTTTTTAGTTGATGAGTTTTAGATCTTTTAAAACTCTTGGTCTCCAAAGGAATGGGACTTTGGCAGAGAAGAGAGTGAACTGGCTATCCTTCAACTATCAATCTTATGGGGGTGCTTGTGAAGTCTGCCTGGCTCATGTTGAAAGGTTTTAAAAACGAGAAAGTTACATGGGGTTTATCTTACTATGTATTTCCCTTGTTGCCAGGTGGGATATTTGGACTCAAGGTCTCATTTTTTGTGATTTATATACTTCCGTGGACCACATTTATGGAGCTCTACCTCCTAGGATAGGCGGTAGGATTAAGGTGACTGGAGTTGTTGAGGAGTAGGAAAATAAAGTACATAATTATGAGAGTAAAACAACATTTCTATGTATCCAAAATAACCACTCTGTAGGAGAAATATGTAGATTAAGGTATCCGGCTTCCCTTTAGGACTTACTTTAGAACAATATGTGTTATTTGAAGTGAGCATTTCTTTTCAGCCACTTATGAACAGAATTCGATGGTATTGAAAGGTAACCATGCGTATTCTATGTGGAGGAAATTTTCTCCACATATGGTTCTAAAAGCTAACAAGGTATTATATTTTAGTTACTTTTGACCTGCCTACCATTATCCTCTTGTCATCCTTTAGAAGGGACATCCTGGGTGGGAAGAATGGGTCCTTTCCAGTGTGTAGTTGAGAGGTGACCAGTCTGAGACAGTAAACTAGATAGCGGGCTTAAACCTTGATCTATTAGTATAGTAGCTGAGGACTTTAATAAAAACCCACCTCAAGTTCTCAAACATAAAATGTTCCTTTTTCCAAATTTATCACCCAGAACAATAATGCCAGACTATAAAGACCCTGCAGTATATTGTGCAGTGACTAAAATCATAGATTTTGGAGCCAGACTGACTAAGTCAGAAAACTAAACTGTCCTTAAAGGTGTGTAACCTTGGGCAAGTTATTTGCTCAATCTGTGCCTTATCCTGCCCTTTTTAGGTATCCCTTATAAAATGGACATAATAATATAGTACCTGCCTCATAGTATGATTGTCCAGATTAACTGCACATATGTGAAGGGCATAGAAAAATGCCTGGCACTAAGTAAGCATTATAGACGTGTTAGCTACTGTCATCACCACCATCATCATCATTTTCATCAGTTGGTGATATTTTAAAGGAGCTAAAACTGAAAAATGCCTCTGTACATGTGAACTCCACTTTTGGTGATACTGGGAATTGAACATAGGCCCTTCGTACTGAGCTACATCCCTAGTCCTTCTTAATTTTTTTTTTTTTAATTGGAAGACAGTGACTTGCTAAGTTTTCCAGGCTGGGCTCAAATTTGTAATCTTCCTGTCTCAGCCTCTCAGAATCCTGAGATTATAGGCATGCACCACCCTATCCTGCTACAAATCCCACTGTTAGAGAACTTGTTTTGAAAACCATTGTTGGGAGCCAAAACCTTAGTGCAAAACATGAATCAAATCTTGCAAAATTGAGAGCTAGTTGTAAATTTCTTATTGTTAGGGGAAATTAACATGTTCCTCCTAGCTTAAACTACCAGTGGTACATGCCTGATTGTCCCATTGGGTGGACTGTACCACCCGATGGGACTGTCCCGTGCTGCCTGATGGGACAGTCAGGCATGTACTGCTGGTGGTTCAGAACCACTTGGGGAAAGAGACATGCAAATTATGGCCCTATCATGAACATGTTAAAATAAAACTTTGCTGCCAAAAATCTCTTGACGGCAGAATAGCGAAAGGCAAGCCCTAGGGTGTATGTGACACGAAGGTGCTCCATAGATGGTGTGATGGTTAACTGTGGTGTCAACTTGAATAAGAAAAGCCCAGGTGATTGGTTTAGCATAGTTCTGGCCTTGTCTGCATGAGGGACTTAATGAAGAGACCCACCCTGGATGTGGCTGGCACCAACCAGTAGGCTTTTAGCCTGGATGGAATAAAAAGGGAGAGAAGGAAGTCTCACTTCTGTTTCTTCAGAGGAGCTCCAGTCTTCGCCATTGCCTTTGGATGTCCATCTCCAGGCTTCCAGAGCAGAGTCTTCAGCTTTGCGGTGAAGATCCTTTGGCTTCCTGATACGGACTTGCACAGGACTCTGCAGTGAGCTCCAGGCCTTCGATTTAGACTGGATCCTTCGGATCTCCAGCACGCAGACGTTCCTTTGACACTCTTCCACACCTGACTCTGCAGCTGGCTCTTGTAAGCCTACTTTGAAAATCCATATCTATTTTTATATATATCATCTTATATTAAATCTGTTGCTCTAGTGAAAAGTAATACGGATGGTTCAATGGGGGTCTAGACCCAGGTGATCACTAAGAGGCCTCATTTGCTTTCTCATATTGGAACCTTAATTCTGATTCATTCACTTCATCCCCATTCCCGATTTTCTTCTTTTTGATCCTATTTTAAAATATACAATTTTGTTTTGTTTTATGTACCTATATAAGTCACTTTAAATCCTGTCTTGAAGAGTGTATACATAAATATCTTTTAAACTGACCATATCTAAATACTAACATTTGCTTGATATTTATGCTTGTTAGCCTACCTCCATGCAGAGAGGTACAGTGACTTTCCATCTGGACAAGAATGCTGATTAGATTTCTCAAATTTCATAGAAAGATGTCAAAACAGCCCCATGCTCACGTATTCTTCAAGCCTATGGTTAGTAATGATTAAAATTAAACAGCTACCAATATTGGGTGCTCACTCTAGACCAGGTACAACACTATGTCTTGTACTCATGATGCATACTTGAATTCTCACAGCCTCAGGTAGTTCTTATTATTGCTATTTTTATAAATGTGGGAACTGAGACCGAAAGAAGTTAAATAATCTGCCCAAAGTTCATACAGCTTAAAATCAGTAAAGCTGGGATTTTAACCCACTCAGCCTAGTCTCAAATCCAGTGCTACACTGTCCTTAATTAGAAATCTAGCATATGATAACTCCCAAGTCTTAGTGGAAGAGGCTGTTCCTGTGTTATAGAACATTCACAGGTCCTACAGATTTTACCTCAGTGTTATGTTTGCCATATTCCCCCTTCCCTCCTACTACTGTCGCTCTCTCCTTTTCGTTCTTCTCATGTTCTCCCTGGGTTTATACCATATCCTCTTCAGGTCCGTGCTCTGCATAACTGCTAGAGTGAGCTAACAAAACTCTTTCCTTACCTACGACTCTTCAGTAGTTCCTGTTGTCAAAGGCTGATTAGCCATGTTTCTGAGCATAGCATATGGAGCTCCCTTTGCCCCATGTGATGCGATCCCCACCTACCCGTTCCACATACTCCCTTTACAATTTACCACCTGGTCTCACTGTACTGCTTGCTCATACCTTGTTGCTTGTCGCTGTATACCTCCATGCTTTTTTTTTTTTTTTTTTTTTTTTTTTTTTTTTTTTTTTTTTTTTTTTTTTTTTTTTTGGTGCTGAAGATTGAACTCAGGGCCTTGTGCTTGCTAGACTAGCGCTGTACCACTGAGCTAAATCCCTAACCCCACCTCCATGCTTTTTGTGGATGCTGTGCTCCTTTCCTGGCAAGCCCTCTTTCTCTTGGCACACCAATTGTTACACATTAGTTTACAATTAGTTCATTCCTGTTGAATATCCTCTTTCTAGTTCCTGTTCCCTGAGCTGCATTAGGTGCCTCATCTTGGGATTCTCCTAATATTCCATGCATGTATTTCTTTGCTTAAAATGTTTTTAAATGATTATCTGTTTTTAGTATCACCTTCACTAGATTGTGAGCTCTTCGTGAGCATGGACTATGATTTATTCTTTCTCATAGTCAGCTAGCATAGTGATTAGTGCATAGTTGGTTCTACTAACTAGTGAGCATTGTTTAAACAGTGGCGAATACTGAGCTCCAGGCCATGGAAAGAAGTGGAAACCACACAGACATTCAGAGATAACTATGAGGACAGCAGAGGGAAACTTCACAGAAGAACATTTGGGACCAGAAAAATTTACCTTATTTAATCCAGGAGCTAGAAGAGGCCTGAGAGGATAGGGATTGGGGAGTTTGTGTCCAAAAGAACTTTAAACTTCTGAGAAGCCAGATTTAGCAGCTTTCAGTTTGAATCTACTCTGAGAAACCTAGACTAGGTAGTTAAGACATGCATATTTTCAGAAGCATATTTATAATCTTTTTTTTTTTTGTGCTGGGGATCGAACTCAGGGCCTTGTGCTTGCTAGGCAAGCACTCTAACCACTGAGCTAAATCCCCAGCACAATATTTATAATCTTTTAGGAGTGACATCACTCTAAATTTTAAAGGGATAGTTGATACAATAGCCAACACAGTATCCCAGTATAAATAAAGTACTGTATTGACTGTAAATGATATTGCGTGCTCATTCAGATATTACCAGTAAGATGTTATCTACTACATAGTGCCTTTGAACATAGGTTGCCAGATCCAGGCAAGGGAATTTCTGGAAGTCATGCATCTGAAGAACCTTTCTTTTCTATGTGGAGGTTTTTTTTTTTTTCCTTTAAATCCTATAGAATCACCATATACTCTGGATTTGGTCTCATTTTTTCATGCTCTGAAATCAACTCTCTCACCTTTAGATTATCAAATAACCAGCTCCCACATGGATGTTGAATTTTCCTAGCTTTTAGGGCTATGCTTCACCCTGTTTTGGGAACCCTCACACATAGTTACTTGTGGCAGTGTTTTATATTGGTCAGCTTCAGATGTTGTCATTGCCTGTTGACAATTAATAGAGTCCACTTCAAAATGTGCCTTATGGCAGCAGAAGTCCATATTTGTTATGCTGCTTTGTTGTAGCAGGGCAACTGCATTATGATCATCAGAACGATTTATTCTTTCCTAATTAACATACGTCAAGTCTTTCTGCACGCAAAATCATGAAAATATGGCAGTTTGTAAGAATGATTTCACTCAACGGCTTAAACAGAGAGTTTCTCAACTTTTTTGATCACTGTCCCATATCATCTAAAATTTTGATCACCTCCAAAACATCTATATTTACTTATATATATTTAGCACTATGCTTGTAGTATATTAAAGGCATGCATAAAACTAGAAATAAAGGAGGACGAAAGATAAACAGTATTTAAAATTAATTTTAATATGAATGGTACAATTACCTTTACTCTCATTTTGGTGAGAGTGGGACATTAAGTTTGCTTCATTTTCTGTGCTTTAGGATATACCTGCTTGAATGTATGATTCTAATATATGTTTATTTATATACTTGATTTTAATGACTGGTACTTCAAAAAATACATAACTCTAAAAATAAGTGCATTGTCCAATACACTTACTAAATACCCATACTCATAGTATATTTCCTGATGCCAGTTATACAAATGCTTTGGTATTGTTCCATCTTCCCTAGTCTGAGCATTCTGCATTATACATTTTTAACAAATTGTTCAAAACTTATTGAAATTCTTCATTTGGGAAAGTTATAAGGTAAAACACATCTTTTAGACAATAACATTATATAGTGAAATATTTCAAATTTAGTTTGTATTGTCTATTCTCTATTTTAAACACCATTAACATAAAATATTTTACTATTTAAATTAATTTAAAGCCTCCTAATTCCTTATATGTATTTTTGGATTATAAAATTCATGAATACAAGAATAAAGTTTAGTTATATTAATTTTAAAAGTTTTAAAATAATTTTATCAAGGTCTAATTGACATAGAATAGGCTACATATTTGAAGTATAAAATGTCATAAATTCTGACACTTATTTATATCCACAAAATCATCACCACAATCAGAATAATGAGCATGCCATCACCTCCTGCTATGGTTTGAATGTGTTCCCCAAAGTTCATATTGTTAGAAAATTAATTTCCAATGCAACAGTGTTTAGAGGTGGGACCTAATGGGAAGTGTTTTGGTTATGAGGCTTCCACCCTCACATGAATGGACTCATGTCATTATCCTGGGAGTGGGTTTCTTGTAAAAGTAATTTAGGTCCCCCTCTTTCCCTTTCCCCCTTTCTATCTCTTGCATAAGTACACTTTCTCCTCCCCCTTCTGCCTTGGGATGAAGTAGCAAAAAGGCCCTTACCAGATGTGACCCCTCAACCTTGGACTTCCTAGCCTCCAGAACAGAGCCAAATACATTTCTTATCTTTCTAAATTATCCAATCTCTGGTATTCTGATTTAGCAACACAAAATGGACTAAGACACCTCCAAAAGTATCCTTGTGGCCATGTTGTAACCAAAAATTTCTTTCCCATCCCTCCTTATATACTATTACCACACCTTCCCCGCAACTAGTGATCTGTTTTCTGTCACTATAGGTTAATTTGCATTTTCTAGATTTTCAAATGCAGTATATGTTCAGTTTTGGCTGACATTTTCAAGTCAGTGTAATTACTTTGAGATTCATCCATGTTGCAGTATCCATTAATAGTTATTTGCTTTATGTTGCTAAGTAATTTTCCACTGTATGGATATACTGCAATTTGTTTATCCATTTACCTCTTAATTGGCTTTTGTGTTGTCTCCAGGTACTGAGTATTATAAATAATGCTGTTGTCAGCATTCACATGTAAATCTTTGTATGGGCATTTGCTTTTGCTTTTTTAGGGCAATTATCTGCACGTGGAAAGTCTGAATCATATAGAGATGTATGTTTAAGAAACTACTAAGGTGTTTTCTAGTGTATTGTACCATTTTACTTCCATGTTTCTTCCATGTCACTCTAGTGTATGAAAGAGAGGTCCAATTGCTTCAAATTCTGACCAACATTTGGTACATTTTAAATTTTAGCCATTCTAACAAGTGTGCATTGATATCTCATTGTGGTTTTAATTTGAATTTCCCTAATGGTTAATGATGTTGAGTATCTTGCAATATGCTCATTTGCTGTTCATGTTTCTTCTGGTGAAGTGTTTGTTCATATCGTTTGTTCATTTTAAAAACTTGGGGTTTTAAAAAAGACTACAGAGATTTGAGACTTCTTTAGATATTCTGGATATAAGTCCTTATCAAATACACCATTTGCAAATATTTTCTCCCAAAATATGATTTGTGCTTTTATTTTCTTATAATTAGCTTTAAAACAACCAAGATTTTAAATTTGATAAAGTTTAATTTATCAAGTTTTGGATCACATTTTAGGTTTTATATCAGAACTCTTTTCTTGTGTATATCAAGTTTTTTCAGTACCACTTGTTGAAAAGACTATCACTAATCCTCTGAGCTCCTTTGCACCATCCTTGCTTGATTACTGTAGGTTTATGCTAAGTATTAAAGTCAGGTTGTGTGAGTTCCAACTTTGTTCTGTATATGTATTGAACTTCACAATATACTTTTATTAGTTTTCCTTTAAGCAGTCAGTTATATTTTAAAAAGTGATTTAAGTAATAAAAGTATTTTTACTCACATAGTTATCATTGTATGTACTCTTTATTCCTTGTGTAGACCCATATTTTTATGTAATATTGTTTTCCTTTTTCCCAAAGAACTTCATTTAACATTTTTTATAGAACAGATCTGCTGGCGATTAATTCTTTCAACTTTCACATCTCCGAAAAGCCTTTATTCCACCTGTTTTTTGTATTTCATTGGGTATAGAATTTTAGATTGATGAGATGTTTTTTCCCTTCAGCATCTTAGAGATGACATGCTACTGTCTTCACTCTTAAATTGTTTCCAATGATAAATTTACTTTCATAATTATCTTTATTCATCTCTGTGCATTGTGTCTCTGCCCTTCACTCTGACTTTTTAAAAAAGATTTTTCTCATTATTTTGGATTTTTCTGATTTTAAACAATTTGACTATGGTATGCCATATAGTTGTGTTTTCTTTTATGTTTCTTGTGGTTGAAATTCATTGAGCTTCTTGGATCTGTGAGTTTATAGTGTTCATCCAGTTTAGATCATTATTGAAATATTTTTCCAGTGCCCTGCTTCCTTTGATAATTCCAATTCCATGTATATTAGGCAGCTCGGAGTTTCCCCATAGCTCATTAGTTCTCTGTTCTCTTTTATAAATCGCCTTTTCCCTTCTGTGTTTCATTTTGAATAATTTCTGTTACACAGTATTCAGGTTCATTGGTCTTTTCAACTATAACATGCAGTCAGTTAATCCCATCCTGTTTTTCATCTCAGACATTGTAGTTTTTAATCTCTAGGTTTGATTTAAATCTTTTTATATATCTTTCATGTATCTACTCGACTTTTTGAACTTTTTCTTCTTTATTTTAGAAAGAAACCCCAAAATTTCATAACAAAATAATAGAATAACAATATTTAATATACTATGTGTTGTTATTTTCAAAGTAATGACTCAGAATAGAAGACATCAACAACAAGATTTTTTCTTACAAAGAAGAAATAGATATTAGCGCAAAACATATAGGATATAATTATAATAACTACTTTAGTGACTTTATTAATTCTAATATTTTTATCAATTGAGCTTTTTAAATTGATTTTCTTGCTTTTGATGGATTATATGGATTTTATGGATTACATGGATTTTTGTGTGCCTCTTACCTTGAAGTGGGTATCAAATATTATTGTGTATTTTACCTGTTTGATGTTGCATGTTTTTGTCTTACTGTAAATATTCTTGAACTCTGTTCTGTCCTGGGATACATTTAAATTACTTGGAAACAAATTGATCCTTTCAGGTGTTTCTGTTTAGATCTGGTAGGCAGAATCAGAGCAGTGCACAGTCTAAGGCTAGTTATTTCCCACTACTGAAGTAAGACCCTTAGTACTCTAGCCAGTGCCGTGTGAATCATGAGTTTTCCGGAGGCAAAGGCACTATTTTTGGCTCTGTGTGAGAGGTGGGTACTATGTTTTTCAGTCCTTTCAGGTGGTTCTTTCCTTGGCATAGTGATTTCTTCATAGATGTATCATGCACTGTCAGAACTTTGTTGGTCATTTGGGGGAGGCCTCTTATGCTGGTCTCCAGAGATCATTTTCTCTGTGCAGTTCTGTCTGATACTCTCTCTTATGAATTCTAGTCACCTGGGTTTCCTCAGACTCTGCTCTGTCTCCTCCACTCAAGGCCTATCAGAGTGTCTGTGGGTTCTTCTTTCCTGTATCAAGTCCTGGAAACGCTCTCAAAAGGGTCACCTTATTTGTTACCCAACTCTCAGAGATCACAGTCCTGCACTGCCTGATGTTCAGTGCCTTGAAAACCATTGCTTTATGTATTCTTTTTTTCATTTGTTATTATTGTTTCAGGCAGTGTAGATTACCCTTCGTTACTTCATTTCGGTCAGAAGTGCATGTCCACTGACATTTTATAATTCCCAATTATCAAGACAAATATAATTGATAGCCCAACTTCAATTCTGATCTTTCAAAACTATAGACACCACCACATTTCTTATTTGACATAGCTAAATCTGTTCTAAATATCTGTGTTCCAAAGTATCCAGACTCTGGCATGTAGCAGTGTAAACCTCACACCACTAATCAGTTTTCTGTGTAAATTATTCTATCATATGTTTGATAAGAACCGTTTAATTCAGGACTTCTTGGTTAAACTAACATTCTTTGAAAGACACTGGTTCACTTTTTCATGTTTAATGAGGTAGAAATTTTACCCAAATTATCTATTATTCTTAGTCCAAAACAGCAAAATATTTTTATCATATCACTTTAGTGAGACATAACTAAAAATCCATTAGAGTTTATATGAAAAAACCATCGAATAATTACTACTTACAAGTTTAGAGTAATAATGTAATATCAGCTCAGTGTTTTAGCCCTTGAGCATGGGTCAACTTTTTAGAAATTGTTCTGTCATCTATAAGGTTGTTATCATAGTTCCTTTAAAAAAAGGGCTTGAAACTTTAAATGATGGCTAGTTTCAGTTTAACTCACAATTCATCTATATTCTTTAAAAGACAATGAATGTCATTTTCCAAGACCCAATTATGTCTTGGAAAAAGCATGAAGACACATGTACAAACTGACAAAATAGGGCTGGAGATATAGCTCAGTGGTAAACCACTTGCCTAGCACCTCAAAAATAGCTCGAATTCAGAAGAAATGGATAGATTCCTAGATACATATGAACTACCAAAACTGAACTAAGAACCTATAAAAATGAATAACCAATAACTGGCAATGAAATTGAAGCAGTAATAAAAAACTTCCTAACTAAGAAAAGCCTAGGTCCTGATAGATTCACTGCTGAAATCTAGAAGAACTTCAGGGAAGATCTAATACCAATGCTTCTCAAACTTCATAAGGAAATTAAAAGGCAAGGAATACTCCCAGAGTTGTTCTGGAAGCTAGCATCACCCTGATTCCACAACCACACAAGGATTGGCAATCGATGTGTAGAAGTTTGAATCTAGACTCATATCTCTCATTGTGCACTAAACTAAAGTCAAAATGGAACAAAGATCCAAATATTGAAACAGAAACACAACGTACTGGAAGATAAAATAGGTTAAACTCTTTAAGATGTAGGCAAGGACTTTTTGGACAGAACCCCAGTGGCACAAGAAATAGTACCAAGAATCAACAAATGAGAGCATAACAAATTAAAAAGCTTTTGCACAGCAAAGGAAACAATGAAGAGTGAAGATACAACCTATAGGAAAAAGAAAAGGCCACCTACTCCTTAGACAGAGGACTAATATCTAGAATATACAAAGAATTTAGAAAAATCAGACCCCCAATATACCCAGTCAAAAAGTGGACAGGTGAAATGAATAGACACTTCTCAGAAGTACAAATGGCCAATAAATACATGGAAGAAGTTCAACGGCGCTGGCCATTAGAGAAATGCAAATTAGAGCAACACTGAGATTCCATTTTACTCCAGAAAGAATGGCTGTCATCAAGAAGTCAGATAACAACAAATGCTTCTGAGGCTACAGGAAAAAAGCAACCCTTCTACGTTGATGGGAATGTAAACTAGTACAACCACTATGGAAATCAGTACAGAGTCCTCGGAAAACTAAAACTAGAAATTCCATTTGACCCAGCTATTCCCCTTCAGGGTATCTTATGAAGAAAGTTAAAGATATTATATTACAATGATACATGCATGGCTGTGTTTACAGCAGCACAATTCATAGTAGTTAAATTTTGGAAATGGCCTATGTGTCCATCAACAGATGAATGGATAAAGAAAATGTGGTATTTACATATGTTGGAATTCTACTCTGCTATAAAGAAGGATAAATTTGGGTCATTTTTAGGAAAATGGATGCACCTTGAGACCATGATGTTAAGCAAAATAAATCAGAAACAGAAGGTTAAATATGGCATGGTTTCTTTTCTATGAGAGTCCCAAAATATAAATAAAAAGCTAAATAAAAGATAGATAATAGGAACAAGGAATTAGATCTTTTTCAAATGGGAAGAGGACCAAGAGATGGAGGGAGGGCTGGAAGGGGAGGGAAAGGGGATAAAAAAAATTGAGATGTGTTATGTACATGTATCAACTCTTCATAAGAAATGTAATCATTATTTACTACAAATATGTGCTAATAAAAAGGAAAAAACCAAAGAAGAAAAAGAGTAAGACCAAGAAAATAACAAATGCTCAGATATCATTCTCTGAATTCGCATTACTTTAAGCACTTCACATATTTTTAAAAGTCATTTACTCTTTCTAAAACAAACCTGAAAGATTAGGTACAGTTATTTTCATTTTAGAAGTGAGGAAACTGAGGCGTTGAGAGGATTAGTAACTTGCCTGATGTCACATAGCTAATACATTAGTGAAGTTAGGATTCAAATTCCGACGTCCTGGCTCCACAGTCCAGGCTTTTAACTGCAACGTACATACTGCCACAGGACAGTAAAGCAAAACAAAACAATCTTCCTCCTAACTGTATTATCTTCAATTTTTGTGGGTTTAAGTTTAAACATGTAGAGACAAATAGATTTCTGATTGAATACTTTCATTAAATATTTGTTGAACTTGTGCACTGTGTGCTTGGCACTGTGCTAAGCTTCTATGGATGTGAGGTCTAGATAAGGGGCCTGTTTTCAAGGTGGCTGTGCCTGTTAGTTTCTAGTTTAAGCCCAAGCACCACCATCTTCATGTGTGTACCTAGCCTGCCGCTTTGGGCAAGGGAGGGATACTAATGTGCTCAACAACAAATGTAACAGAGCAAAATCTGTCATATTTGCTGCTCTCTGTACGAATATTACTTGGTGTTCTCCTAATTTGCACCACTTTTCAATTTTGGAGCACCAACATGATTCTTAATGGGAGTACCATTCTTACAAGGAATTCTTTATTCTTTTTAAATATTCTAGACTCTTGCCCCAGGTCATATAGATAATAAATAGTAGAGCTAGGATTTGAACCTAAGTTTGTCTTATACCACTATTTTCATTATTTTATGCTTTTTTAATTTTAAAAACTGGCCTTTGAGATTTGAAATTTGAAAAAGCTCTTTCCTCCCCTTTTGAAAACTAGGTCTGTTAATGTTAGCATCAGTGTCTATTCATTATTATTTAATGTCACTTCCCCCCATTTCCAGATCTTTCTCTCATCTCCACAAAGTCAGTCTCCTTGTTTCCTATCTTCTTTTATTTTGCTATTTAAATTATTTATACTTCGTGCTTCTTCATATAAGAGAAACCATGAAGCATTTAACCTTCCATGTCTGATTTATTTCACTTATCATTATGGTCTCAAGGTGTGTCCATTTTCCTTCAACTGAATCAAATTTATCCTTCTTTATGGTTGAGTAAAAATCCGTTGTGTATATACTATGTTTTCCTTATGCATTTATCATTGATGAGCATACAGGCTGCTTCCAAGATTTAGCTATTATGAGTTGTGCTTTTATAAATGTGAGCATACATATATAAAAAGTATTAGAGTATAGATCGGCTGTTTATTAAATAAAATGCACTGTGTTGTTCAACTTGTTTATATATTTAGTACTTTTTTATCTGCTTGTACTATCAATAATTGAGAGACACGTTCACCTCCCATTTTGATCATAGATTTTTCAATTTCCCTCTTGCTTTTATATTTACATTAAAATATTATCTTGGTTTTTAGCAATATATAATTGCTAACTTAAAAAGCTACCTTTTCTAGAATATCTTTTTGTGTGTATGAGTTCCACAAAGATGCTATATTCAGATATTTTATCTGACTCTTGATACTCCAGGACTAATAGGAAATGCATTGTTTATCAGAGCTCAGGTTCTGATATTAATATAATCTGAGCCTTGTTTGTCTCAATAGATAATTCTTGCCCTTTTAACTACACACCTGTGACTGAATGTAAAGAAGGGGATTTAACAAGTTTTCCTTGAGCTTTGGTTTCTCTGTTTAACCCTTATATTCATAAGTTCAGAGTATCTGAAGGGTCACAGCTTTTATAATTCCCATGTGTCTGGTTTTCGTATTGTAACTGTATTTGTATTCCCATTGTTTTTCTGAGCTCTAGTTTTCAAAATGTGATATACCATTTATCATAAAATGATATCTATTCATTGTACACGAAAGCATTATTTCATTCCATATTTCCCTTTGTGAGGTGTGTGGTGAGACAAAACATAGGTTTCTCTTCTAAGATTTAAGGGTAGATTTAGTCACATTATGATTTCTTCTACCCATAGGTTATTTAGATATATCTTTTTAAATTTTCAAAAATGTATTGAGACTAAAAATTATCCTTTTAATTATCCTCTTAGGTAATTTCCTTGAAATCAAAGACTATGATCTGTATGAAAATTTTTAAAAATTACTGAGACTTGTATCACAGCTGTAGTAGATGGTCATTTTTTGGAGTAAGTATCCACATGTGCTTGGAAAGAATATTATTTTCCAGTTGAACATAGAATTCTTCACATGTCCATTAAATCAAGCTCATTTTATTGTTCAGCTTGTTTATATATTTACAACTTTTACAATCTGCTATACTATTGATAATTGGAACAATAATTTTAAAAAGTATGTTAATCTATCATTGTGATGGTCGATTTTTAAATTTCTCTCTCTAGTTGTACTTAATCTTCCCTTATATATTTAAAGATATCTTATCGGTATATACAGGTTTATTATCTCTATCTAGCAATTTTCCCTATCCTTTGAAATGCTTTAACTGTCTTGAAATTTTACATTTAGGTATTTGTATGGCCACTTCAACTTTCTTTAGGTTAGCATTTACCTGGTCTATCATTTTCATCTTTTTTTACTTTTAATCTTTCCTTGATTTATGTTTTAGCTGTGTCCCTTATAAATGACACAGAGCTGTACTTTATCCAGTCTGTTAACCTCTGTATTTTAAAGGGTAAGTTTTGCTCATATGTTTTTTATTTTCGTCAGCATATTTGAACTTGTTTTTTATCATCTTTTGTTTCCTATTTGTTTTTTTTTCTCTCATGCTTTCCTTTTTCTCTTTGCCTTTTAGTTTTTGTTCTTATTCTGTTTTCTTCTTCTCACTGCTGTTTCTGCAAGATCCCATCTCAGTTGAGCTGGCTAATACAGCAGTGTTGGAAACAGCAGTGGCCTGTGCTCAAAGGCAGTGCTAAGCGCGGGATATGGCTTTCATGAAAGGAGTCAGATTCGCAAGTGATGGGCCACGGGGGCTGGTAGAACTCATGACTGACGGACTTAAAACTTTTTTTTTTTACAAGTATGAGACAAGAATATCTGATAGTAATAAAGGGGAGGAAAGTGGGACTGTAAGATGAAAGAAGTCTTAAAATAGAATCCAAAGGGACTAGGTGGGGGAATTGAACAAGTGCAATTGTTCAGGATTGGTGGATGGCAACCAGGGTCCAGCTGAGGTTTTAGACCAGGAACTGTGCAGTACCTGAGTACAGGAGTGGATAAGGCAGGCTCTAGTAGCACTGTACAGGTTCAGAATTTTCATTGGCAGCTGTGGCAGAGGGATGAAGGCTGTATTAGTCAACTTTCCATTATTGTATTACAAAAGTACCTTAAATAACTTATTAAAAAGGGTGTGTTTTGGCTGATCATTTGGGAGATTTCAGTTGATGACCAATTGGTACCGTCAATTTGGTCGAGGCAGGATAATACATCATGGCAGGATCATGTGACAGAGAAAGCCCATTCACCTCATAGTTGGGTATGCAAAAGAAAGAGAGGGAGACCAGGGGCCTACAATCCCCTTTTGAGGGCGTGCCTCCAGTGATCCAAAATCTTCTACTGGACTTTACGTCTTAAAGCTCCCACCACCTCCCAGTGGCACCATGGGCCAGGGATCAAGCATATAGCACATGAGTTTGGGGGAATATTTTCAGATCTAAACCTCAGCAAGGGTATATGGATATGGAAGGTACTGTTGAGAATGGTTCAAACGTTGAGCCATATGGAGTCCAGGGTGGGTCGGGAAAGGAGAGGTTAGCAAATGACACGTGGACCAAAAATAACATGGAAGGCTCAAGAGATTGGTTTTAATGGTGTCGAGGAGCAGGTATGGTGGGAATGAACCATGTGAAAAGTAGTGATTGTTGAATTTAAGATTTCGGAGAGGCGCAGTTCTGGTTGATCAGGTCCGTGAATGAAAAATTAAGGGAAGACGTATGGTATTTGCAGTTTCATTTTCTCTTGGTGGTCTCTTCATTTCCTCAAGGATGTCCTTACTTCCCTGGTTTTTGACATTACCTGAACTTATTATTGTGCCAGTATGCATCTCTCATCACAGACCTCCCTGCCTCTTACAAGCACCTGTTGTCTAATAAATTTGCCATTGTTCTTTTTTCGGTGTGCCTGTGGCATCCTTAGACTCTAGCAGTTGGGCAATTATTATCACCTATTTTATTCAAGAAACACTGTTTAAAATTTTGTAATTGTTTTGGCTATGATCCTGCCTAGACAGCACCAATAGAGACCCAGTTCTAGAATTATGTCGCTTGGGCTTAAATCCCAGAATTTCATTTATTTGCTATTTATTCTTAGGCAAGGTAACTGAATGTCTTCTGAATCCTCATCACCACAGTGGGGGTAATAATAGCCATTCGCTCTTGATGTTGTTGTGAGAGTTAAATTAGTTAATACATATATGCAAAGTATTTTTTGGTAAGTTCTCCATAAATGGAACCATTGCGGTGATACTGACAGTGATGATGATAATAATTTGGCATCATGCACAACAGTATATACTAGATTTGTGTTTGTTGCTGGGCCAGATTCATAGGAGAGTATTGAAAAAGTCCATGTTTACATGGAGAATATATATTCTCCTTGGGGTTAAGAACTAAGAAGAAAACTAAAACTAGAGGTTCCATTGAACCAACCTGTTTCCCTTCCAGGTATCTTCCCGAAAGAGTTAAAAGCATCATACCACAGTGATATATGCATTACCCATGTTTACAGAAACACAATTTTTAGTAGCTAAACCTTGGAAACAGCCCATATGCCCATCAACAGGTGAATAATATTTATATAAAATGGAGTACTACTCTGCTATAAAGAAAGATAAGCTTGAGTCATTTGTAGGAAAATGGATGCACCTTGAGACTATTATTTTAAGTGAAATAAATCAGACATGCAAGTTTAAATATCATGTTGTTTATCTTGTGTGAGGAGCCCAAAGAGTAAATAAAGAGCAAAACGGAGGATAGATATTGGGAAGTAGGAAGAACATGTTCAAATGTGAGAGGGAATAAGGGGGAGGAGGGGGAAGGGAATAAAGGAAAAAGGCATTAAACAAAGAATGGAGGGTAAAAAAGGAAACAAAGCTTTTCTAAATGGGGAAAGGAAGAGGAGTTGAAGGGAGGGGAGGGAAATGGGAAAAAAGAATTAAAATATTATGTACAGGTACAGATTAGGATGAACGTGATCATGTATGGCAAATATGTACTAATAAAAATAAATTAAAAATTTAAAAATAAAAAAAGGAACTAAGATGACCTACTCAAGACTATGTAAGAAAGGGTCTGTGAAAGAAGTTTAGCTTGTTAGTAATGGGCAGAAAATAGACAAGTATTATTGTTTAGATCTGAAATGTCCACCAGAAGTCTCATGTATTCAAAGGTGGGGCTTCTGGAAAGTGATTGGATCATGGGGGTGCTATACTTACCGATGGATTCATGCACTGATGTGTTCAGAAGCTAAATGTGCTGTTAGGAGGTGGGCCAGAGTTGGAGGTGGGTCCCTGGGCATGTGGACCTGGAAGGGCACATTCTTGTCCCTGGCTTCTCCCTTCTTCTGGCTGCTGGGAGTGGAGCACCTTTTCCTCTGCCGGGCCCCTCTGCCATCCTGTTTCTGCCTTGGAGCCTGCTGGACATGGACATGAAATCATGAGCCTAAATAAACCTCTCCTCCTTTAATTTGTGGGTGTTTGATGTTTTGTTCCAGCAACAGGAAAGTGACTAATACAAAAAGTCAAGAAAATATTGAAGTTGCAGGAACCTGTATTGCTTGTGCTCTGTATTGTCTTGTAGCTTCAAGGCAAAGCAGAGAAAGTAAGTATAACTCTCATCTCCTTTCTCATTCTCTGTTTACTGTGGGCTCTTTGACTACCAGGATCACCAAATCTACCGTGTGTTTTCAGAACAGCTTCTCCTCTTGAGTTGCAACCCTGTCTTTCTGACTACCTCCTGGGCCTCATTACCCAGATATCCTATATACAGCTTACACTTAATACAGTTTAAACAAAACTTCTTGCCTTCCAAACCTGTTTCTTTTATTGTATCTTCTGTTGCTGTGAGGGCTGTCGCTAGCCAGTAAGTTGCTCAACCTAGACATGTGAGCTGGGCATCATTGACTTACCCTCTTCATCCTTTTCATTCAGTCGGTTACTGTCAATTCTGTCAGTTCGCCTATTTTTGCTTCCTTGTTGCTGCTTGGCTTGGGGCTCAGGGCCTTATCACTTCAGAAGATTCAGCAAGCCTTTGTACTCGAAACATATTTCGACATGATTGGATCTCTGGACCTTTAAGCACACACTGATTTTCTTGACAATTTTGCAAGGTAGGTCATTTTGTGGATGAGAAACCAGAGGGTGACAGGGATAAAATGGCTTGTCCAGGTGCAAATCCCCTATGATGAATGTTATCAATATGTACATCTAAAATGGACCATTAACATAAAATTTTAAAAAAATAGCAAAAAAAAAGAAAAAAGGCTTGTCCAGTTGGTTAGAGACAGTAAATCTGGGGTGTCTTTTGTCTGGAGCGTCGCAGTTATTTCCCTACCTCCTTTGATTTGTTTTCTTTTTGGAAAAGTAGAGGCTAGACATGTATGGAAACAAATCAGATTTAGCTAAAGTAAAAGGTGAAATTTCCCTTCTCCAAATTCTTCTTAAGAGAAACCAGTAATAATGTCTTTTGTTCTAGATGTTTTTCTTCGCATATGCAAATATTTAGATAAATACTTAATGAAAGAGGTCATTCAGTATTGTCCTGTGGCTGCTTTTTTTGGTCGCCTGACTTCTTTTTCACATCTGCGCCTAGAGATCTATCACATTTTTAAATGGTGCATAGTGTCGCATTATATGAAAATATTGTTTTGTATTATTTTGTTATGATTCCTCTGTTAAAGAAGGTATCTTTGTTCTTACAAGTAATGTTGTGATAACATTCTTATAAATACCCCCTTGCTTGCGTATTGGTGTGACTATTTCTGTTAGATTCTTAGGAGTGGTGGAGCATGCCTGATTTAGAATATATACTACCAAATTGCCCTTCAATTTGTCATTCGAATCAGTCTTTTGCACTATAGAGTGATCTTTGTAAAATGAATTTAATGGTATGATTTTCCAGCATCAAAAACAATGTCAAGACATGTGATGGATTTCTATTTTCTATATGTAAAATGTAAGTTTTCTATATGTAAAATTAAGTTCTCAAGAGTTGGGCCTCAACCTATTTTTCCTACCGTTTCCCCCCACCCACAAATATGCTTTCTGTCTGATAAGGCAAAGTCCACCTCTTCTATATAACCCTCCCATATGTACAGTAATACCCCACGTAATATATATAGACTTACTTTCTTCTCTGAGGTCCCGTAGTGCTTCCTTTACAATCCATCCCACAGCACTCAGTAGATTGTGCTGTGCCCATGTGCTCATGTGTGTCTCTCCCTTCCCTGCTACTATGTGGACTTCTTAAGGGCAAGAACTGTGTTTTACTCATCCTTGCATCACTTTGCACAGTGCCAGACAGAGTGTTACTCAATAAATATTTAGGAAATGGGGGAAGAGATTCTTGAGGCGTGGTGCTAGTGCAATAAGAACTTCAGGAAGTGAAGTACATAGTGGAAGTTTTTCAAGTGTGGCAGAAAGTAGATTGAATCCCAGGCGTGTGAAAGCTGATCAGGAATGGAGAGATTGGCCTAAACTGTCAGGAGTCCTCATGTGCTTTTGCCCTCCACCACCTAGATCAGCTGCTGGATTATTGGGGTTAAGAGAACTGTGATTCAAGAACATTTAGAGTAATAAATACTGTGCGATAGAGGATTCACTTGCTGGAGGGAGAGTTTGATTCCACTCTTCCTGCACTCTTTTCAGAATAAGATGCTTAAGCTGAAAGACCTAACCCTTTCCTAGAGTAATGGATAACTTCTTGAAAAATCAAAGCCTTTTCATTTTCAGAGTGTGATTCAGGTGGGAGCAGGAATGGTAACTAGATTATCTACTTCTACTGAGTCTATTTAGCCTGGCTTAATGGGGAAGTAGCCTACTGAAAAGCTCTCGAGCTGTGGGCGTGTTCTGGAATAAATCATCTAAGTGAAATTAGTTGTTCTTTCATTTCAGGCAACTCTGGTAGCTCTCCTTGTTTGGTTGGTTTGAATAAAGAAGAGTAGAAGAAAAAGTGGAATACATCATGTCAGAGATCTTAGACCTCTCTTTCCTGTCTGAGATGGAAAGGGATTTGATCATTAATGTTCTACAGCGAGATGAGGAGCTCCGGAAAGCAGATGAGAAAAGGATTAGGTGAGTCGCTGAACAAGCGCGGGCTCCCAGGCCTTTGCTGAATGGTGTGTAGGCTTTTCCTTACGCCTCTCATTTACTTTCAGAGGAACTTGTGTACATGATGTTTACTACTCCTCGTGAGTCAGGTTGTTCTGAGCTTGTTGCTTTCACAGAGTCAAATACTCTTACTGCCTTTGCCCTTCAACTCTTCTTTGTCTAACCTGTGCAGATCCTGAACCCATTTGGGCTTCTCTTTTGGGTCTTGACAGGCGACTGAAGAGTGAGCTACTGGAGATCAAAAGGAAAGGGGCCAAGCGGGGCAGCCAACACTACAGTGACCGGACCTGTGCTCGGTGCCTAGAGAACCTGGGCCGCTTGACTCCCAAGACAAACACTTGTAGGGGTTGCAATCACTTCGTGTGTCGGGACTGCCGCATCCAGGAAAGCAATGGCACCTGGAGGTGCAAGGTGTGCACCAAGGAAATGTGAGTGTTGCCTACCACTGAGTAGAGAGAAGAGATGAGTGGCTATGGTGGGGATTTCTCTCTTTGGGCTTTGTTGGTTGACTGACAAGAGCCATTGTTCACCCTTCAGTCATTTTCTTTCATTCTTTCTCAGAGAGCTGAAGAAAGCAACTGGAGACTGGTTTTATGACCAGAAAGTGAATCGCTTCGCTTATCGCACGGGCAGTGAGATAATCAGGATGTCTTTGCGCCGCAAACCTGCAGGTACTGGGCCCGTCTGGAGATGGTTTCCTGCAGGACATAACCTCAGTGACAGGCCCTGGTGTGGACTTGTCGTGTGTGGTAGCAGGTGGTGTCTTAACTCCGTGAGTGCAGCCATTTTTTGGGGGAATGTGAAAGATTGTGCTATTATTCCTTCTGCAAGCATAACGTGTTTTGGAGAAGATGCCCTGAGAGCTAATGCTCTTTACAGCCTTCATCACCCCCACCATGACATGCTTTTGTTTGTCTTGAAGTGAATAAAAGAGAGACAGTGGGACAGTCCCTCCTTCATCAGACGCAGATGGGTGATATCTGGCCTGGAAGAAAGGTAATTCAGGAGCAACAGAAAGAGCACAGGTGAGAACCAAGTATTTATTTAGTTAAAGAAATGCTATGAAATCCTTTTAACTCTTTTTTAAAATTGAACCAAGATTTATTGGTACATTTTAGATATACATGATGATCACATTCATCATAGTTAATTTGTACCTGTACGTGATATATCTTGTTTTTTTTTCCCTTTCCCCACCCCCTTCCACTCCTCTTCCACTCCTTGTTTATAACAACTTTGTTTACATTTTTCCATTTTTTCTTTTTCTTATCTTTTCCTTTTCCTTTTCTTCCTTCCCCCACCCCCCCACCCCCAGTTCTCCTTGGGATTTGAATATTTTCTTTCTTTTTCACAATATCTATTCTACATTTTTGTCCTTAATTACCCTTATGGTTTCTCATACCAGAGAAACAATGCAGTATGTACTCATGTATGTGTCTGATTTATTTCACTTAAGAGTAAAAAGAGTATGTTCTTAAGGTGCATTCATTACCTATAAATGTTTTAAGTTTATCCTTTTTAATGGCAGAGTAGTACTCCATTGTATAAAAATACTACATCTTCTTTATCCATTCATCGGTTGCTGGGCATTTGGGTTGTTTCCAAGATTTAGCTATTACAAACTGTGTTGCTATAAATTAATTCTCTTATTATTGTTTTTATTTTCTTCTCTTTCTAAAATAATAGATGATCTGAGGATTAGTGTATAGAATATATGAAGAATTCAAAAAATTAGACCCCTAAAATAAAAGACCCAGTGAAAAAATGGGCAATTGAAATGAATAGATACTTCTCAAGAAAAAAGTACAAAAGGCTAATAAATACATGAAAAAATGTTCAGTATCTCTGGCCATTAGAGAAATGCAAATTTAACCATGTACTATTTAAGCTTGTATGTCTTACTTAGCTCACTTAACATTGTGGTCTCAAGTGCATCCATTGTCCTACAAATGCCTCAAATTTATCCTTCTTCATAGCAGAATAGTACTCTATTGTGTATAAATACCACATTCTCTTTATCCAACTGTTCATGGCATGTAATTTGCTTCTAAGATTTAGCTATTATAAGTTGTGCTGCTGTAACCATGGGTATGCATATATCACTGAAATATTTTATCTTTGACTCTTTTAGGAAGATACCCTTAAGAAGTAGCTTGGTTAAATGGAATTTCTAGTTTTAGGTTTTCTTTTTTTTTTTTTTTTTTTTTTTTTTTTTTTTTTTTTTTTTTAAGAAATCTTCATACTGATTTCCATAGTGGTTGGACTAGTTTACTTTCCCACCAACAATGTAGAATGGTTCTTTTTTCCCCACACCTTCTCCAGCATTTGTTATTATTTGATTTCTTGATAACAACCATTCTTTTTGGAGTAAAATAGAATCTCAGTGATACTTAAATTTGCATTTCTCTAGTGGCCATGGATGTGGAACATTTTTTTGTGTATTTATTGACTCTTTGTACTTCTCCTGAGAACTGTCTATTAACTTCAGTTGCCCATTTATTGATTGGGTCTTTTACTTTGGGGGGGATCTAGTTTTTTAGTTCCAGCCCAAGGTGTAGCTGGCAAAATTTTTTTCCCATTCTGTAGGTTGTGTCCACTCTGTTGGTTGTTTCCTTTGCTCTGTAGAAGCTTTTTAATTTGATATAATCCGAATTGTTGATTCTTGATGTTATTTCTTGTGCAATTGGGGTTCTGTTCAGAAACTCCTTGCCTACACCTATGAATTCAAAAGTTTTACCCATTTTATCTTCCAGGAGGTTAATTGCTTCTGTTTTAATGGTTAGATCATTGAACTAATTTGATTTTAGTTTAATACATGGTGAGGAATATAGGTCTATATTAAGTCTTCTGCATGGATAGCTATGTTTCCTTTTGGGTATGTTTTTGGCCCCTGTGTCAAACATCAGGTGGCTGAATGTGCCTAGGGTTTTTCTGCATCTTCTGTTCTGTCCCATTGATTTGCATGTCTGTTTTTGTGCCAGTACCATGCTGTTTTTATAACTGTAGCTGGTAAATACAACTAGAGATTTATTTTTATTTTTTTATTTTTTACCAAGAACATGTATTGGTACATTGTATACATAACAATTACATTCATCATGGTTAATTTGTACCTGTACATGCTATATTATGGTTTCTCCCTACCCCTCCCTTCCATACCCCCACCCTTCCCTATTTACAGCAGGTTTATCTACATTTTTCCATTTTTTCCCCTTTTTTCTTTCTCTTCTTTTCCCCTTCCTTCTTTCCACCCTCCTCCCTTTCTAGTTCTCCTCCCTTTTGAATATTATCTTTCTTTTACATGATATCTATTAGACCTCTTTGTCCTTATTTACACTTATGGTTTCTCATATCAGAGAAACAATTTGATATGTACTCATGAGTGTCTGATCTATTTCACTTAAGAGTATGTTCTCGAGGTACATTCATTTACCTACAAATGACTCTAGTTTATCCTTTTTATGGCAGAATAGTACTCCATTATGTAGAAAAACCACATCTTCTTTAGCCATTCATTAGTTGTTGGGCATTTGGGTTGTTTCCAAGACTTAGCTATTACAAATTCTGTTGCTATAAACAGGGTTGTGCATATATCACTGTGGTATAATGTTTTTAATTCTGGGAAGATACCAAGCAGAGGAATAGCTGGGTCAAATTGAACCTCTACAACTAGAGATTTAGAATTGTGATGCCTCCTGCTTTGCTCTTGTTGCCCAGGATTGATTTTGATATTGTGGGTCTCTTCTTTTCCTGTATGAATTTTAGGACTATTTTCTCTAGTTCTGTGAGGAGCGCTATTGGTATTTTGATTAGAATTGCCATAAATCTATTTATCCATTTTGTAAGTATGACCATTTTGACAATGTTGGTTCTGCCTATCATAGAGTAGAGGATGTCTTTTTGTTTTCTGATGTCCTTTGTGTTCTCCTTTTTCAGGGTACTCTAGTTTTCATTGTAGAGGTTTTTTACTTCCCTGGTTAGGTTAATTCCTAAGTGTTTAGTTTTTCTTGGCGCTATTGTGAATGATATTGTTTTCTTAATTTCTTTCTCAGTAAGTTCATTACTGGTATACAGGAATGCTATTGATTTTTTTCTGAAGACAAATATTATTTAAATGAGGGAGTAAATAAATTATGTAACTTCAAAACTGGAAGGGAGAAAGAAAACCAAAGTTTGCTACTCCACATAGCATTGGGTTGCTGTTGCTAGTAAGTTACAAGCTCTGTCTGGCTACATGACTGTTAACATCAGGCTGGTGTTGATTTCCTTGTCAAAAGTTTAACTGGTATTAGGCTGGCCTCACATTCTGTGCTTTGGTTGTCCCTTAGTTAGGATGTCTGGTTCAAAAGAAGACCTTGGTGGCAAGCCAGGTGTCTTATCTTCTCACTAGAGGGAAGGTGGCCTCTGAGGTCTATTGCCTGGTCACGTTAGACACCAGGGCTATTTACTACCAAAGACGCCCTCTAGTGGCACGGCTACTTGCCTTACCCCATCTTGTAATTCACGTGGGCGGTTCAGGTGGTGACATTCTCTTAGGGCAGGGGTCTGTGCAGAGGTAGAATGGAAGGGCTTCTGGTCAGACCTAGCTGTCCGTGGTGTTGGCGCTCTGGGCGGAGCTGAGACATTGCGTTATTGCTTTAGTTCAGGAAGGACACTGCCAGGCACCTACTGCTTGAACACCGTTCAAATGAGGGACTTAAAGACTAGACAGCATAGCTCTTTTCAGTTTAGTACATGAAAGAATTACTCTAGTCCAAATGAAAGTGGATCCAAAATAGCTACATTATACAAGCTGTGTGGTTTTTAAACTTATGACAAGGAATAGAAAGGACATTCTACTAATTGCAAGGAAATCTTCACTTAAGCTTCAAGGAGCCTTAAACACTTAAAACCCATGAACCTTCAGCTGATTGTCCTTAGCCAGTCTATTCTCCGCCAGGAACTGGCGTATGTTCTTACACTGGTCACCCCGGAGCTGGAGTATTTCTTTGTATTTTGAATGCTCAATTACAGTATGATTGCAGGCAAATTTCTCCTTAAATGTCTTTACTAGTTTCTTTTTATCATAATCATCAGTGATCTCTTGGACATTAGTAAGGGTCCTCCTGCCATTTCTCTGTTGAATTCTTATATGGATACAATCCTCAGTGTCAGCTTGAAGCAGATCATCACCCTTACTTGCATCAGCAAAGGGGTCAAAATAGTGGGGTTTCTGAATAGTGGACATATGATATGATTCCTTTTCCTTGGTGGAAGTGGACTGCTGTAGAAGGTGGGTCAAGGGCTTAAGTACTGGTGAAGAGAGGAATCTTGAAGGGGAGGCTGTTGAGTCATTGGCGATGGCTCAGTGATTGTCTGATTTTTTTGTGTTGATTTTGTATGCTGCTACGTTGCTCAATTTGCTTATTAATTCTAGAGCTCTTTTGGTGGAATTTCTTGGGTCTTCTATATAAATGATCATGTCATCTTCAAACAATGATAATTTGACTTCTTTCTTTCCTATATATATATTCCTTTTATTATTATTTTTTCTGTTGCTTGATTGCTCTGGCTGATGTTTCAAGTACTATATTGAATAGAGTGGTGATAGTGGACATCCTTGTCTCGTTCCTAGTTTTAGAGGGAGATTTTCAGTTTTTTTTTCCATTTAATATGGTCTTGGTAGTAGCTTTGTCATAAAAGGCTTTTTTTTAAAATTTTTTTTATTATTTTTTACCAAGAACATGTATTGGTACATTGCATACATAATGATCATAATCAACATGGTTATTTTGTACCTGTACATGATACATCTTGGTTTTCCCCCCTCTTCCCCCCTTCCCCTCCCCTCCCTTCCATTCACCCACCCCTCCCTATTTGCAATAAGTGTAACTACACTTTACC
>PVJO010016647.1:0-41364 GCA_004026905.1 Hystrix cristata
TCTTTCTAGTACTCCTCTCCTCTGCACACCATCCTCCTTTTATATAATATCTATTACACCTCTTTGTCCTTATTTACAGTTATGGTTTCTCATATCAGAGAAACAATCTGATGTGTGCTCATGAGTGTCTGATTTATTTCACTTAAGAGTATGTTCTCAAGGAACATCCATTTATATATGAATGACTCTAGTTTATCCTTTTTATGGCAGTATAGTACTCCATTGTGTAGAAAAACCACATTTTCTTTAGCCATTCGTTAGTTGTTGGGCATTTAGGTTGTTTCCAAGACTTAGCTATTACAAATTGTGTTGCTATGAACATGGTGGTGCATACGTCCTTGTGGTATGACGATTTTAATTCTTCCGGGAAGATCCCCAGTAGGGGAATAGCTAGGTCAAATGGAACCTCCAGTTGTAGTTTTTTGAGGAATCTCCATATTGATTTCCACAGTGGCTGGACCAGTCTACATTCCCACCAACAGTAGAGGAGGGTTCCTTTTTTCCCGCATATGTCTCTCACCATGTACTAAACTCAAATCAAAGTGGATCAAAGATCTAAACATTAAAACAGAAATATTAAATTTACTGGAGAATAGAATAGGAAAAACCCTTGAAGACATAGGGGTAGGAAAAAAATTTATGAACAGAACCCAGACTGCACAGGAAACAATACAAAGAATCAGTGCTTGGGACCACATGCTATTAGTTGTAGTTTTTTGACGAATCTCCACATTGATTTCCACAATGGTTGGACCAGCCTACATTCCCACCAACAGTGGAGGAGGGTTCCTTTTCCCCCACAGCCCCACCAGCATTCATTATTGGTTGATTTCTTGATAAGAGCCACTCTTTCTGGATTGAGATGAAATCTTAGCATTGTTTTGATTTGCATCTCTCAAATGATCAGTGATGTTGAACACTTTTCCATATATTTGTTTGCCATTTGTATTTCTTCATCCGAGAGGTGTCTATTCATTTCAGATGCACATTTTTTGATTGGGTCGCTAAACTTGGGGGCATCTTCTATTTCTTGCCAGTTTTTTGTCCTACCTTTACCTAATTCTATAGACATCCTTATATTCCTGAATGAATTCATTGTATTACTTCTCTCTCCTCCTTCTCGTGTCATACAGCTTACTATTTCAAATGTTTTTATGCCTCCCCATTCCTAAATTCTAAATCTTTACTAATATAATCATAAAGCTTTGTTAATCTTACCACATTTGCTCTGTAAAATTACTGTTGAATTATTTTCTACAATTTGCAGAGATACAGCTGTTGCATTTAGTACATATTATCTGTAAACCAGTAACTAGGTTGCCTTAATGTTTTCATCATAACCAAGAGTTTCTTCTCTAGCATTAAGGGTGGTACATAAATGGTTCTTATGATATGTTAATATCTAATTTTTCTCAGTCAACACTAATGTAGCCGTTTTGCTTGATATTAATGGAGTCACATAATTGTCACTAATTCTCCATAAGCCAACACTCAGATTGCCTTTCTGGCATTAACAATACTAGAGTACATTCCTAGAGAACTTGGTTCCTAGACTAGCTAAACTGCATCCTCCTTTCCCAAAATAACCAATGTGGTCAAATCTTGGGGCTGCGGCAAAGGATTATAGTTAGCCTTGTCCAAAGTACATCACTGCAAAGCAACTGTCTTAGTTAATTTCCTCATTGCTGGAACAAAATACCCATCACCCACAAGTTAAAAGAGGAAAGGTTTATTTCAGTCTATTCAGCTGGTTCCAAGGCAGAATGGCATCTCAGGTGGGCATTACAGTGGAGAAGCAGTTCATAGCATGGCAGGTAGAAGGCAGTGAGCAGAAACCAGCAAGCAGTCAACCTACCTTTCCCTTTTATTTCATCCAGGGAACCAGCCTTTTAATGGTGCCATGCAGAGCTATGCTAATTCCAATTTGTGGACTAATTTAGTACCACATGCCCTTAACACCAGTATCACACATCCTAGATCCAGCCAGTTCCAAAAAGCCTCACCTATGAGCATATGAAGCCTTGGGAGGGCATCTAGCTATAAGTCATAACAGCAACTAAACAGATCCCTGTACTAGCAACATAGCCTTTAGACTATAAGGATTCACAAACCTCAGCACAAAACAAACAAACACAATAGAAATGTGGGAAGAAAAGGCAACAAAAAGACGTCCTCAAACCCCCAAATCTCCCAAAGCCAATCTGGTGGGAAACAAGGGGAAGAATAGTATAAGTAACACATACGAATTACTTGAAACCATAGGAGAGGAGGTTAGAAAACAGATAAAATGATACTAAGCAAATTAGAGAAGGTATAACTAAGCAGATAATGGAAGTAATAACCAAAAAGACGCAGGAGTTCTCAGAAGATACTAATAGAAAGCTAGATGAACTAAACAAAATGATACAAATTATGAATGACCAATTTACTAAAGAATTAGAGTCCATGAAAAGATTTCAATCAGAAATCCAGGAGATTAAAAATCATATGGATAGTATGAGCAGCAAGACAGGGTAATGTGCAGACAGAATTTTAGAACCAGAAGACAATGATGCCTTCAAAGACCAACTAAAAGAAACCATAAAAAAAACATTAAAAATTTGATCCAACAACTAAAAGATGTAAACAAGTCTAATCTAAGAATAATTGCAATAAGTGAAAAATTAGAAGACAACACAAATGGCATAAAACACCTGTTCACAGAGATAATGGCAGATAGCTCCCCAAATATAGTGAAAAAAAAACATACAGATAAGTGAGGTTTATAGAACACCACATAGCCATGACCAAAAGAGAGCCTCTCCATGCCACATTAATTCAAAATTCCAGAAGTCCATTACAGGGACAAATTTTTAAAACTGTTAGAGAAATGCAAGAAACCACACACAAAGCCAAATCCATTAGAATCATAGCAGACTTCTTTACATGAACCTTAAAGGCCGGGAGGTTTTGGAAAGAAGTGTTTCAAGCCCTAGAAGATAACAACTTTCACCAGGCAGGGTGGTGCATGCCCATAATCCTAGCATTTGGGAGCCTGAGGCAGTTTGATTGCCTTGAGTTTGAGGCCACTTTGGGCTACATAATAAGTTTGAGGTCAGCCCGAACTACCCAGTGAGACCTAGGCTCAAAAAACAAATAAATAAATAAAAGATAAATCTTCCAACCCTGACTTACATGTCCTGGGAAAATATTCCCTCAAATTTGATGGAGAAATAAGGTATTTCCATGACAAGGAAAATCTCAAGAAATTCATGATCACAAAACCAGCACTACCAAAATTTCTCAAGGGTGTCCTAGAAAGAGACAATGGAACCAACAATGTCGATAGGTCAAAAAGAATGAATACACCTGGTGAAATGAGTAGCAAAGCAAAAGGTGAAGAATGAGAAAATCAGTAACAGGAAAACAATGCAACGACAGGAATAAGTCAATGCCTCTCAGTAATAACTCTCAATGTGAATAGTCTCAATTTTCCAATCAAAAGACCCAGACTTGTAGAACAGATCAAGAAAGAAAACCCAACAATATGCAGCATACAGGAAACACATTTAACTCAAAAAATATACTCACAGGTTAAAAATCAAAAGATAGAAAACAATATTCCATGCAACAGGAACCCAGAAAAAAGCAGGATTTTCTATCCTAATTTCAGACAAAGTGCATTACAAGGTAAGACTGATTAGAAGAGGCAAAGGTCATTACATATTAGTTAAGGGAACCATTCAACAGGAAGAGTTAACAGTTAGAAACATATTCACACAAAATACCACCACACCCAACTTCATAAAACAAACACTAATGAACATGAAAAACCAGATAAACACCAATAGGAGAGTATGGGGGACATCAGTACCACACTGTCACAAATGGACACATCACCTAGATTAAAAAATCGACAACAACAACAAAAAATAAACCAAGAGTTGTACCAAACCTTTGAACAAATGGATTTAATAGATATCTACAGAGTGGTCCATCCAACAACAAATTACACATTCTTCTCAGCAGCACATGGGACCTTCTCCAAAATAGACCACATACTAGCCAATGAAGTGTGCTTAATTAAATGCAAAATAATTGAAATTATCCCATCCATATTATTGGACCATGGTGCACCAAAACTAGAAATCAATGGCAAAAGAAACCACATAAACTAAGCAAACATATAGACATTAAACATTACCCTCTTGAATAATCAATGTGTCACAGATGAAATTAAGAAGAAATTAGACAGTATCTACAATCAAACAATAATGCCAGTATGACATACACAAACCTATGGGATATAATGAAAGCAGTCCTAAGAGGGAAGTTCGTAGCAGGCAATTCCCACAGCAGAAAAAGAGAACAAGCTCAAATGAATAACTTAATTATGAACCACGAGGTTTTAGAAAAACAAGAAGAATCCAGCCTCACAACTAATATGAAGAAGGAAATTGTAATGATCAGGCAGAAATTAATGAAATTGAGACTAAATAACAATACAAAGAAAAAATGAATTGAAAAATTAGTTCTTTGAATAGACAAACCCATAGCTCATCTTACCAAAACAAGGAAAGAAAAGACTCAAATCCATCCAATTAGAAAAGAAAAAGGTGAAATCACAACAGATTCTGAAGAAATCCACAGAATTATCAGTAACTACTTTGAGAATCTGTCCTTTAAAAAAATGGAACATTCAGAGGAAATGGATAAATTCCTAGATACATATGAACTACCAAAGCAGAACCAAGAAGATATAAAAATCTTGAATAAGCCAATATCAGCCAGTGAAAATGAAGAAGTAATTAAAAAAAAAACTACCAATTAAGAAAATCTCAGAACCTGACAGATTTACTGCCAAATTCTACAAGAACTTTAGAGAAGATTGAATGCCAGTACTCCTCAAACTCTTTAGTGAAATCAAAAGAGAAACAATACTCCCACAGTCATCATTCCTGAAGGCAAGCATTACCCTCATTCTAAAACCAGAAAAGGATCCAACCAAAAGAGAGAACTACATGCCAATCTCTTTAGTGAACACAGATGCAAAAATCCTCACTAACATACTGGCAAACAGAATCATGAAAAAGATCATACATCATGACCAAGTAGGATTCATTCCAGGGATGCAGGGATAGTTCAACATATGAAAATCAATAAATGTAATGTAGTCCATAAATAAAAGCAAGGACAAAATCACATTACCATCTCAATAGATGCAGAAAAAGTATTTGACAAAATAAGATATCCACTCATGATAAAAAAAAAACTTGAAGAATATAATAGAAGATCCTTATCTCAATCCGATAAAAGCCTTCTATGAAAAAACAGTGGCCAACATCATACTAAATGGAGAGAAGTTGAAAACTTTCCCTCTAAAATCGGGAAAAAGACAAGGATATCTGCTGTCACCACTTCTGTTTAATATAATTCTGGAAATATTAGCTAGAGCAACAAGATATGAAAAAGAAATAAAAGGGATATGGATTGTGAAGGAGGAAGTTAAATTATTATTATTTACAGATGACATGATTCTCTACTTAGAAGACCCCACAAACTCCACCAAAAGACTCCTAGAACTAACATCCAAATTCAGTAGTGTAGCAGGATACAAAGTCAGCACTCAAAAATCAATAGCATCCCTGTTCACCAATAGCAAACTCACCAAGAGGGAAATTAGGGAAACAATAGCATCAAAAACAATGAAACACTTAGAAATTAGCATAACCAAGGAAGTGAAAGACCTCTACAATGAAAACCATAGTATTCCGGGAGGCGACCCAAGATGGTGGAACAGGGAGGGTCAACATATCAGACCCTCCAGGAATAATCACCCACAGGTGGAAAAACAAGGGCTGGAAAGGAACGCAAATGAGTGAAATTCATGCAGAAAGGAAGAAAATAGGATCAAGAATTACACAATGATCCAAGCAGAGACAGGAGAGGAAGCAGCAGGACATGGTGCAGCTCGACCAGGGTGCAGCCCCAGAGTCTGCAGGGAACAAAGGGACCATGCGATACACATGGAGGAGATCTGATTAAATCACAGAGATGAGTGAGACAGTGCAGCTCCTGTGGCAGAGGCTGGAGAGTCTGCGAGGATCAGCAGGAACATGTGATGCATCTGGAGGAGACTGGCAGGATGCCAGAGGGGAACGGTGAACCCAAGGAAACAGGGGCAGCTGCCAAGAAAAAGAGAGCCGTAAAGTTCCTTCTCTACATGCAGAGGAATGCAGAATGAGCAACAATCTTATGGAGTGATAAAAAACAACTGGAACCAGACCTACGGCATCCCCAGTGACCCCAAGCCCATGGTTGGTGAGTGAAGGTGGAGTGGCACTCTAGGATAGAGACCTGTGGATTGGAAAGAGGAGGGGATCACCATTTTTGCTTGGGAAAGGGCGCTGAGCTGGAACTTCAGCAGCAGAAGGTAGTAGACCACTGATTTAAATCAGCAGGCTACAGAGAGCTCAGACTCTGTTACTGTGATGGTCAGTGGCCAGTCTGAGCCCACCAGATAAATGTCTTGTAGCTTGCTGTGATGTCTTGCCACTACCATTCTGTTACTGTGAAAATCAGTGGCCAGTCTGAGCCCCCCAGACAAATGTCTGGTAGCTCACTGTGAAGCCTTGCTACTACCACTAACAGCCCTCCACACCCAGCACAGCACTGGGCACAGACTGCAGCTGAGTGCCCAACATAAACAAAGACATGCCTGGACCAGAGGTTTTTTGTTTGTTTGTTTTGATTTGTTTTAATTTTTTAATTAATTATTTTTGATTTGTTTGTGTGCGTGTGTATTTTAATCTGTTTAAATTCTTGCCTGATTTTACCTTGATTTATTTTCCCTTTCTCCACATTAGCTTTCTTTCTTTTCTTTCTTTTCCCTTTCTCCACATTAGCTTCTGTTTATATCTTTTTCTTTCCTTTTTAGAAATCTTACTGCAATTCTTCATTCGACAGTAGTATCTTCTTAGTTTTTAGCAGTATAATACTTTTTATACATCTTAAAAAATTTTAACTGTTTAAATTTCTTATCTTGTACATTAGCTTTCACTTAGTTTTTACTTTCTGTATTCCTACTTGTATACAATATTCTTTGCATTTTTATCATGTTACATGCCAATTTTGTGTATAGTCTTCCCTGATACCCCTTCCCGAAGATACTTCATATCCTTAATATTAATTGAATCAGTTGTCCCTCTACTATTTCCTTAACTTCAAACTATAGAATATAGGACTTAAAGGAAGAGGAGAAAAAAAATAAATCTCTTTCATGTTTTTATTTTTTCTCTTTTTATCTCTATTTCTCATACCTTACCACTTTGGCTTTAACTAGACTTCTACCCCCCTGGGCTTTGGAAGGTAGAGTTATTAAAACTACTGCTAAATATAAGGGTAAAGAAAGGATTTGGGAAACATAAATGCAATGACTCACTGAAATATCTAATTGATGCTCTGGGTAGACTTTTCATTGACTTAAGTTTGTATACCTCGTTTTTCTGTCATTTTGTATCTCTTTTTAATGTTTCAAGGTTCATTAGGCCATTTTACTATTGTAGAATTGTGCTTCCACTGGCTCAGACTCAGTAGTTGGCTAGGTTCCCCTCCCTGTCTAGGGAACAGACAGGTGGGAGGAAGAACAACTGCAAGGACTAGTATATAGAAATGGTGTAAGACTCAAACTAGAGAAACTGTTTCAAAGTGAATTATCCTAGTAACAAAACCTAGAAGCAGAGACAAAATTAATTAAACAACTGAACCAGCAAATTTAAGGACGGGACACAAAAAGTTGAAAACTATTTACAGAAAAGCAACAAACTGCTAAAAACCTTCATATAACCACAAACTCTGCTCACATCCTCATTCCCATCCAGTACAATCCCCCTCAAAAGAGAGAAGAAAATCTGGGAAAAAAAAAAGAGGGATATATAAGTATAAACTAACACAGCTGCAAACAAGACAATGGGGAAACAAGGGCCGAGAAAACCTCCAATTACTCCCAACTCCCCTAAGGCAGAACAGAATGAAAGAAAAGTAGAAGACAATAAACATAGCAGAAATCTATGAAAAGTTTGTAGAAGAAATGAAAAAAAATAGAAGAATTGAAAGAGGAAATGAACCAAATGTTCACAGCAATGTCATTCAATATGCCCATGATAAATTTCAGGAAAATAGGCAAAATATTGAATGAGCTAACCAAGACAGTTTAAAGCTTGAATGACAGATTCAAAAAAGACATGGAAACTTCAAAAAAATTTCGAATAGAGATTCTAGAGATTAGGAGCACAATAGAATTTATACATATGTGTAATGATCAGTGTGAAGATAGGGATTCTGATATTGAGGACAAAATAGTAGATTATGGTAAGGAGCTCAAAGAAGCCAAAAAGAAAATAAAAGAACAAGAAAAAAACCATACAGGAGATCCTATATGAAAATGAAAAAAAAAATCTAAGGCTAATAAGAGTCAAAGAAAAGCTTGAAGACTACACAGAAGGATTCAAGTTCTTTTTTTTTTTTTTTTTTTTTTTTTTTGGTGCTGGGGATCGAACTCAGGGCCTTGTGCTTACTAGGTAAGCACTCTAACCACTCAGCTAAATCCCCAGCCCCTCAGAAGGATTCACTAATATGCTTACAGAAATTATTGAGGAAAACTTCCCAAACATAAAAAAAGACCTTAAAATGCAAGTAAGTGATGCTTATAGGATGCCAAATAACTGCGATGAAAGGAGACATTAACCAAGGCATATTCTTATCAAATTCACAGATGGACAGCAAAAAAAAAAAAATAGAATTTTAAAGGCAGCCAGGGCGGGGGGAGAAAAAAAACATATAAAAGTAAACCAATTAGAATCACAGCAGATCTCTCAACACAAACCCTGAAGGCCAGAAGAGCCTTGCGTAAAGTATTTCAAGGCCTATAAACAAATCACTTCCAACCCAGGCTAATGTATCCAGCAAAATTATCCTTCAGAATTGATGGAGAAATTAGATGTTTCCATGGAAAAGACCAGTTCAAGATATAAGAGAGCTAAACCAGCTGTAGAGAAAATACTCAAGAATATCCTAGAGAGAAACATAGGACTACACACATCTGAAAATGCTTTGGAAATCAGTGAGGTCAGGAGATAAATAACACCAAAATACATCAGAAAAACTAAAACAAGAAACCAACAGACAAAGAAAATAATGATGGTAAATAACCAACTCATCTCAGTAATATCTATTATTGTTAGCAGCCTCAACTCTCCAATCAAAAGACACAGAATGACAGAACGGATTGAAAAACAGCACCCTACAATCTGTTGCATTCAAGAAACACATCCAGTCCAAAAAGATATTCAAAAACTTAAAATTAAAGGATGGAAAACAATATTTCATGCACGAGGACCTAGAAAACAAGCAGGGGTAGCAATTCTAATATCAGACATGGTAAACTTCAATTTAAAACGGATTAGAAGAGACAAAGGTCACTACATACTAGTTAAAGGAACAATACAACAGGAAGAGATAACTTTGATAAACACTTATGCACAAAATACTGGTGTACCTACCTTCATAAAATAAAATCTGCTAAAATTAAAAGACCAAATAAATATTAACACAATTATTTTAGGGGACTTTAACACCCCACTGTCACAAAGAGACAGATGAATTAAACAAAACATCAGCAGAGAAGCTTCAGAGCTGATCCACATCCTTAAACTTATGAACCTAACACATATATACAGAGTATTCTACTCCTCCACAACAGAGTATACATTCTTTTCAGCAGCACATGGTACCTTCTCCAAAATAGATCATGTACTAGTTCACAAAGCTGGGCAAAGAAAGTATAAAAGAATTGAAATTATCCCATGCATATTATCTGACCGTAGTGCAATGAAAATAGAAATCAATGAAAGAAGAAAAGTCAGAAAAGGGAAAGGCTCATGGAACATTAACAACATAATCCTAAACAACCAATGAGTCACGGACGGAAGAAATCTAAAAATTTCTGGAAGATATCAACAATGACCACACAACTCAAAGAAACCTTTGGGACACATTGAAAGCAGTTCTAAGAGGAAAATTTCTTGCAATTACTGCACACATCAGTAAAACAGAGTAAGCCCAAATAAGCAACCTTATGAACAATCTTGAGATACTAAAGAAACAATAACAAACCAGCCCCAAACCGAAACTAAGGAGAGAAATCATAAAGATGTGAGCAGAAATTAATAAAATTGAAACCAAAATCTATACAACAAATAAATCAAGCAAAGAGTTGGTTCTTTGAAAGAATAAATAAAATAGACAAGCCACTAGCAAGACTTACTAAGAGAGAGAAAAGACCCATATAAATGCAATTAGAAATGACAAAGGTGAAATCAAAAGAGATATTGTTGAAATCCAGAAGATAGTAACTATTTCGAAAAATTATATTCCAATGAACTAGTAAATATGGAAGAAACGGACAGATTTCTAAATATGAACAAACTACCAAAACTGACTCAAGAAGACATTAATATACCCAACAACCCAATCACAAGAAAAGAATATGACTTAGTAATGAAGAATCTAAGAATCAAAAAAAAAAGCCTAGGACCTGAAGGATTCACAGCCAAATTCTATAAAACTTTCAGGGAAATTATATCACCAATACTCCTCAAGTTGTTCAAGGAAATTGAAAGGGATGGAGTGCTTCTGAACTCATTCATGGAAGCTAGTATCATCCCGATCCCCAAACCAGACAAAGATCCAACTGAAAAAGAGAACTATAGACCAATCTCCTTAATGAACATAGATGCAAAAATCCTCAATAAGATATTAGCAAATAGACTGCAACATATTATCAAAAAACTGATATACCATGATCGATTAGGTTTCATCCCAGAGATGCAAGGGTAGTTCAACATATGAAAGACTATAAATGTAATACACCACATAAATAGGAGCAAGGTCAAAAACCACATGATCATATCAATAGATGCAGAAAAGGTCTTTGACAAAATCCAACACACCTCCCTGATAAAAACCCTGAAGAAAATAGGTATAGAGGGACCATACCTGAATATGGTGAAGGCTATATGACAAACCAACAGCCAGCATCATACTAAATGAGAAAAACTGAAAGCATTCTCCCTAAAATCAGGAACCAGGCAAGGATGCCCACTATCACCTCTGTTATTTAATATAGCACTTGAAACATTAGGCAGAGAAATTAGGCAAGAAGAAGAAATAAAAGGAATACATGTAGGAAAGGAAGAACTCAAATTATCACTATTTGCAGATGACATGATACTCTACATGGAAGACCCAGAGAACTCCACCATAAAACTCCTAGAATTAATAATCAACTTCAGCAAAGTAGCAGGATATAAGATCAACAGCAAAGACCATTAGCATTTGTGTATACCAACAATGAACAGGATGAGAAGGAAATTATGAAAATAATAACATTCACAGTTGCTTTAAGAAAAATGAAATACTTAGGAATTAACCTAACTAAAGGAGCGAAAGACCTCTACAAGGAAAACTATAGCACTCTGAAAAAAGACACTGAAGAGGATACCAGAAAGTGGAAAGATGTCCCTTGCCCCTGGTTAGACAGAATAAATATTGTTAAAATGGCCATACTTCCAAAACTGGTATACAGATTCAATGCAGTTCCAATCAAAATACCAACAGCATACTTCATAGATCTAAAGAAAACAATCCTAGAATTTATATGGAAACAGAAGAAGCCTTGAATAGCAAAAGCAATACTGAGCAATTAGACCAAAGCTTCAAGCTATTCTACAAAGCAATAGTAATAAAAATGGGATGGTACTGGAACAAAGATAGACAAGTAGACCAGTGCAACAGAAGTGAGGACAAAGAAACTTCTCCAGACATATTTAAATATATGATCTTTGACAAAGGGTCCAAAAACTTATGTTGGAGGAAAGATAAACCTATTTAACAAATGGTGTTGGGAAAACTGGTTGTCAGTTTGTAGAAGAATGAAACTGGACCCATATCTCTCACCATATGCTAAGTTAAAATCAAAATGGGTCAAGGATATAAACATTAAGACAGAAACATTAAACCTTCTGGAAAAAAATAGGTAAAACACTTGAAGACATAGAAGTAGGAAAAGACTCCCTAGATAGAACCTTGATCACACAGGAAATAACAACAAGAATCAACAAATGGGACTACATTAAACTAAAGAGTTTCTGTAAAGCAAAAGAGTCAATTAGTAGGGTGAAGAGAAAACCCACAGAATGGGAAAAGAAATCTTTGCTAGCTACTCCTCAGATAGAAGACTAATATCTAGAATATACAAAGAACTCAATAAAATTAAACTACCTAAAATTAATGAGCCACTCAAGAAATGGGCCAGAGAAATTAACAAATACTTCACAGTGGAAGAAATACAAATGGCTAACAAATATATGAAAAAATGTTCAACATCTATGGCTATTAGAGAAATGCAAATTAAAACAACTCTAAGATTCCACCTTACCCCAGAAAGAATGGCAATCATTAGGAAGTCAAACAATAACAAATGGTGGTGCAGCTGTGGTGAAAAGGGAACCTTCCTACACTGTTGGTGGGAATGCAAACTAGTACAACCGTTATGGAAATCAGTATGGAGATTTCTCAAAAGCCTGAAAGTAGAAACCCATACGACCCAACCATTCCCTACTAAGTATCTTCCCCAAAGAGCTAAAGACATCATACTACAGAGATACTTGCACAACAATGTTTATAGCAGCACAATTTGTAATAGCTAAATTCTGGAAGCAACCTGTATACCCATCAATAGATAACTGGATAAACAAAATGTGGTATCTATACATAATGGAATACTATTCAGTTATAAAGAATGACAAACTAGAGTCATTTATAAGAAAATGGATGGACCTAGAAATTATAATGTTGAGTGAAATAAACCAGACTCACAAGCTTGAATACCATATGGTATCCCTCATTTGAGTGAGGCAAAATACAAAAAAAAAGAATGGGTAAACAATGGATACAAAAAGACAAAGTGTTAGATACAAGCTAATAGGCAAAGGGTTCAGGGGAACAAGAAGAAGGCAAAGGGGAGGGGAATGGGAATCCAGAGGAATAATGATATCTTAAAAATAAGAAGCTAATAACCCAAATTTAAAACAATGACACATACACGAGGCACTACCATAACTTTATGTAGTTGTGACTTAATGCTGCATCTATGTGGTTGTTTACATTGCTCACTCTCATAAGCAAAAAGCACAATGTGTTGTGGTCTGTAAGCTTGTGTAATGGCCTGTAAGTTTGTGTAATTTTGGATACATTCTAATAAAAAACTATAAAAAAAAGAAAACCATCGTATTCTGATAAAAGAGATTGAAGAGGATAACAGAAAATGGAAACATATTCCCTGTTCCTGGATAGGCAGAACCAATATAGTCAAAATGGCCATAATTCTAAAATGGTCATATAGATTTAATGCAATCTCAATCAAAATATCAATAACATTCCCTATAAAACTTGAGAAAGCAGTCCTAACATTCATATGGAACCAGAAGTGATCTAGAATAGAAAAAGCAATTATGGCCAAGGAGGGCAAAGCAAAGGGCAGTGCAATCCTGGACTTCAAATTAGACTACAAAGCTACAGTGATAAAACAGCATGGTACTGGCAAAAAATATACTTGTGGATTAGTGGAACAAAATAGAAGATACAGAAACAACTCCAGGCACACTCAGCTATGTTATCTTTGACAAAGGGGCCAAACCCCTTTACTGGAGGAAAGAGAGCCTCTTTAACAAATAGTACTGGGAAAACTGGCTATCCACATGCTGAACAGTGATCCTTGACTCAGGACTCTCATCATGCAGTAAACTAAAATCAAAATGGATCAAAAATCCAAACAGAACAGAAACAATCTGCTGGAAGACAAAATAGGTAAAATGCTTGAAGACATAGATGTCGGAAAGGACTTTCTGAACAGAGCCCCCATTGCACAAGAAATAATACCAAGAATCAACAAATGGGATCACATCAAATTAAAAAGCTTCTTCACAGTAAAGCAAACCACCAACAGAGGAAAAAGACAACCTACAGAATGGAAAAATCTTTTTTCCAGCTACTCCTCAGAGAAAAGACTAATATTTAGAACATATAAAGAACTCAAAAAAATCAGAACCCCCAATTGTAAAGGCCCTATTAAAAATGGGAATCTGAAATTGTAACTGCTTAGATGAAGAAATACAAATGAATAATAAATACATGAAAAAATGTTCAACATTGCTGGCCATTCAAGATATGCAAATTAAAACAGCACTGCAATTCTATCTCACCCCAGAAAGAATGGACACAATTAAGAAATCAACCAATAATAAGTGCTGCTGAGACTAGGGGAGAAAGAAACCCTTCTTCATTGTTGGTGTGAATGTACATTGATACAGCCACTATGGAAATCAGTATGGAGGTCCCTCAATAAACTAAAAAGAGGATTTTCATTTGACCCAGGTAGTCTCCTTCTAGGTATATTCCCAAAGAATTAAAGACCTCATACCACAGTGATGTATGCATGCCTGTATTTAAAGCAGCACAATTGGTAATAGCTAAATCTTGAAAATAGCCTAAAGAAAATGCATTGATATACAATGGAGTACTACTCTGTCACAAAGAAGGATAAACTTGACTCATTTGTAGAAAAATGGGTGCAACTTAAGACCATGATGTTAAGTGAAATAGATAAGGCACAGAAGCCTTATCACATGGTTCTGCTTATACGAAAAACTCAATATATATATAGATATATAATGTATATATAGTACAAAATAAAAGACAGACAATAGCAAAAAAGAGGGAAAAAATGTATTGTAATCCAGCATGGAAAATGTATCTAAAATTGTACCTTGACTTAGTACAATTGTCTTGCATGTTTTATATGTTCTTTGCCCTGTTAGTCTGATTCTTAATCTGTGTATATGACAATTAACTTTATAAGGTCTTATAAGTTAAATAAATGAATCCAGTGCTGGAAAAATAAAATAGACGTTTGGGGAAGGGGAAAAAAGAATTGAAATGTGTTATGCACATGTTCCAATTCCCTACATTAAATATAATCATTATGTGCTACAAACATGTACTAGTAAAACTGAAAAAAAAAAGGAATGAAATAAAAAAGCAGGTTGTATGAGAATCCTGGGTTTCAAGTCAGACTACAAAGCTAGAGTGATAGAAATAACATGATACTGGCACAAAAATAGACATGTTGATCAATGGAATAGAGCTGGGGATGCAGAAACCACTCTAGGCAACTTCAACCATGTGAACTGAGTAAAATTAGCCTTTTAAAACAAATTGTGCTGGGAAAACTTGTTTTCTCCATGTAAAAGAATGACTCTAGAGCTGTAGCTCTCACCCTATACTAAAAGTAAATCAAAATTAATTGAAGGCCTAGGTATTAACAAAGAAAGAGTGAATCTTCTAGAATATAAAATTGGTAAAAGTCTTGAAACATAGGATTAGGCAAGCATTTACTGAACATAACCTCAATTGCATAAGAACACCAAGAATCAATAAGTGGGACTATATTAAAACATTTCTGAACACTAAAAGAAACAATCAACAGAGTGAAGAGGCAACATACAGAATGGGAAAGAATTTTTGCCGGGTACTCTCTGGACTGGGAGTCCCTACTAGATATTAGTCCCCACTAATATCTAGAATATATTACAAAATATTAGACCTCCTCCAAAAATAAAAGACTCAACTAAAAATGTGCAATTAAAATGAATAGACATTTCTCAAAAGACGTACAAACGGCCAATAGGTACATGAAAAAAATATTCAACATCTTTGGCCATCAGAGAACTATAAAGGAAAATAACTGAGATTCTGTCTTACTCCAGTAAGAATAGCTATCGTTCAGGACTCAATAAACTACAAATTCTGGCAAGGTTGTCAGGAAAAAAGAACCCTTTCCTATGGTGGGTGGGAAATTAAATTAGTACAAAAACTATGGAAATTTGCATGGAAATTCCTCAAAAAACTAAAACTAACAATCCCAGTTGGCCTAGTCATACCTTTTCTGGGTCTCTTCTCTAAAGAGTAAAGATATCATATTACACTGATAAATGCATACCCATGTTTATACTAGCACATTTCATAATAGCTAAATCCACCAGCAAATGAACGGACGAAAAAAATGGGGTGTGTATACACAATGAGAACTATGCAGCCATAAAGAAGGATAAATTTGAATTCATTGTAGGAAAATGGATGGGTCTTGAGACCACAATACTAAGTGAAAGAAATCAGACACAGAAGGTTAAATACAGCATGATTTCTCTTATATGAAAAACTTAAAATACAAATAATTGAAAGAGCAAAATAAAGGATAGATGATATGAAACAGAGAGGTAGACTTTGTGGAGATGAGAAGGCGATCTGGAGATGGGGAGATGGGAAGGTAGGGAGTGGAAGAGAGGTAAAAATTTTTAAGATGTGATATGTATATATACCAATTCCCCAAAAATGAATGTAAGTAGTGTCACATGCATATACTAAAAAGTAAGATTAAATACTAGAGAGCATTCATGAAAAAAATGAACATTGCTACATTGTCGGTAGGTATGTACATTAGTATAGCCTCTATGCAAATCAATATGGAGGTTCCTCAAAAAACTAAAAATACCATTTCATCCAACTATACCATCCTTTGATATATACCCAAAGCACTTAAAGTCAGTATAATATAGGGATACTTGTGTACCCATGTTTATTGTGGCACAATTCCTGATAGCTAAGATAGGGAAACACCCTGCTGTGAATCAATGGATGAATGGATAAAGAAAATGTGGTATATACATATAATGGAATATTATTCAGTCCTAAAGAAGAATGAATTTTTTTCATTTGCATGAAAATGGGGATATCATTATGTTTCGCAAAATAAGTCAGACTTGGGGTTGGGGATTTAGCTCAAGTGGTAGACCACTTGCCTAGCAAGTACAAGGCCCTGAGTTTGATCCCCAGCGCCCTCCTCACCAAAAAAGTCAGACTCAGAGACATATATTCTCCCTAATATGTGGAAACAAACAAAAAATTGACAAGAAAGTAGAAGGGGAGGTCATTATTAGACAAGAGAAAGGGAATAATGAGGAGTGAGAGGAGTTTTTAAAGGTGGGTAATGGAAGGATCGATATGATCAAAATATATACATTGAACCCCACCACCAAATGTGAATGTAGAGGAGAAGGCATGGCAAGGGGGTAATTATGGGCAAAAATGATCAAAGTATGTTATTTGCATGTATGAATATGCCAAAATGAAACCCACTAACTGTATAATTCATATGCATTAATAAAATATTAATTCTGGAAAAGAAATTCCAAAACAAAGAAAACATTGTATCAAAAGGAAATCAGTCTCCAAGGAAGTCTTGGTTTCTTCTAGTCCTTAGTTCTAAAACACTTAAAGTAGGATAGGTATAGGGAAATAGGTCCAATATTCAATGGTCTGGTGCAAGTTTACCATGTGAGAGTTTACTTGGGAAGATTCTATATCCCTTATCCTCAAGAATCACTGTAGCACACCTTTTAGGAGGGGAGCAAAGATACTTTTGATCCTTTGAACACAGAAATTGTTTCTACTTTTTATTGACCCACTGCATCATTCTGCTTGTTGTAGTGCTGTGTTCAGATCATTTAATTTTCTTGTTATTATGGTTCCGGTTTTCTTCATTAAAACAAGAATGATTTCTTACTTGGTCTATACACCTTGTGATCATGCTTTCGTGATTTAACAGATTTGCAAAGGAAATTTGTAAATATATTCTCAGCTTTGTTACATATTACTTGTGTAACCTTGGATAGTTGATCTCTCTGGACCCTGAGTCTCCTCACCTGCAAAAGTGGAACTTTTCATCTGCTATTTGGAAGGTTTTCAATAAGGATTAAACTCCGTTTGCAAAAAGACCTGACACAGAATAACACTAATAAATGTAGGTTTCTTTTAAAAAGTTAGTTTCTTTCATGCACTCAAAACTGGTTTCTTTCATGAATAGTCTTCACTTTGCTGCTTACTAGTTATATAAGCATAGAGAGGTTACTTGTTGAGTTTCAGTTTTCGCATCTGTAGGGTAAAGTTGCTGTATGTATTGGTGTATATACCAAAATGTACTTACAGAAAGCCTACTAAGCAACATCTCCATATAATAATGGTATGGTGAATTATGCCCAACCCTGCTTCTTGTGTCTCTGTGAGAGTACTAAATACTGGGTCATGTGCTGTGGTGAAAACAAGAAAGGCATAAAGTAAGGTTCCCTGCCCTCAAAGACAATAAATTTAAAATTTGCTAGACTAAGGCTTTTTACTTTGTTCTGATTGTTTAGGGTCTATGGAGTCCAAGTGAATCCATTAAACAATGGTGGACCTGACAGAAAGCACACTCCTGATCACTGGAAAATTTTAAGCCAAACCCAGATAATTCACTTACGAAATAGAAGAAGAGATCCCTTCTGCTATCTGACATGAAATATCACATGAGAGCATAAAGTACATGCTCTATATTTATATGCACTATATGTAGTATATTATTCTATTACTGCTGTAATAAATTACCATGTTCAGTGATTTAACACCTATTTATTCTCTTACAGTTCAAGAGATCAAAAGCCTAAAATCATGGTTTTCCAGAGAACATACAGTGAAATTTTAAATATTTTCTAGACAGTATGTGTAAACTTTAAATTTTTTTTAGTAAATAAGAGTGAATGCCTCCTTTAAAAAAGTCTAAAATCAAGATATTGACAAGACTGCATTCTTTTTGCACATTTCAGAAGAGAATCTGTTTTCTTGCCTTTTTCGACTTGTAGAAGCTACCTATGTTTCTTGACTCATGGATCCTTCTTATACTTTAGCTTCTTGTTTTTACCACTGCATTTCCTATTTCTTACTCTGAGCCTCTTGCCTCCCTCCAATAAGGATCCTTGTGATTACTGGCCCCACCCTGATAATCCAGGGCAATCGCTTCCATCTCAAGATCCTTAAACACATTTACAAAGTCCCTTTTACCATGTAAAATGACACATTCACGTGTCCCAGGAACAAGGACATGGACATCTTTGGGGGTTATTATTCAGCCTACCACAGGAACTACACCTCGGAAACAATCATCAGAATCAGAGAAAACAAAGTGGTCTTTGTGGGGATGGAGTACCTTGAAGGGTATGAAGATAAGGAGGTCACTTCTAAGTTGGGAAATGACAAGAACACGGCAGTCGGTATATACATTTGCATTAATTACATGGAAGAAATTAATGAGACTGATAAACATGCTAAAGATGTGTTCAAATGAGAGGAGGAAAGAGCAGATCATAAAGTGCCTTAAAGCAAAAGGGATCCAAACTTGTTCTCGAACAGCAACTGGAAGTTACTGAAAGTTCCTAAGTAAGCCTCCACGTGACATCCTGAAAACACTATTTTCAGGATGATTAGTCTAGACACCTAGGGATGAGACATCAGATCTTAAGAACTAAAATATTATATCTTCTTTGAAGCATCGCTGATGTCTAGGCTGTCTTCAAAACAACAGAAAGTAAACTGACAGCAATTCCAAGGAAGAGAGAAAAGACAAGGGCAGGATCATTATTAAAGCCTCTGTTCACTTACAGAAATGCAAGACACACACAACTAATGGCTTCCTTTAATGCTTTGCAAAGCAAAAAAAAATTTCTATGAGTTCAAGATAATTTTTTTAAAAGATGAAAAAAGTAGGTTTACTTACCTCATTGCAACATTACTTCCATCAATGACAATTGGCCTCAAATTGTCACTGTTGTCTATTTCATCTTCAAGAGACAATTCAGGGCTTGTGCTTTCTCTGGAACTGGGCCCTCTGGGCACTAACAGACTCAAGCTGACCTGCCCTTCTGAGTCACCTTTGTTCCCAAGTCTGACAAGCTCTGCCAATACATCATTAATAAGTGATTCTGGGCCCAGCTTATTCAGCACTGATTGAATCTGTTCCTCAGCATAGCCCAGTTTTAGAGCAAAATCCATCTTGGCTTGGTATTCTTTCTCTAGGTCGAGCTTACTATCCTGCAAAATGCTGCTCTGGGAGAAACTTGGACGATCCAGGCAGGGTGATCGACAGAGCTGACGGTGTGGCTTGCAGGGCATCTCCTTTTTCTTCAAGTGACCATCTCCAGGTTGGCAGCTATTGTTGCTGTTCTTAAGGCTTACCTGTTCAAGGTCGCTCTCAGAGCTCATCCACTCTTCAGAATCAGCATTGCCCTGCTCTATGCTGTCCTGCTTAGGCTGCTGCTTCTCTTCCTTGGAGGCACTTTTCTCCATTTTTGGTGTCTCCGCTGCAGCTGTGGCCGTCATCCCGTTCAGTAGGTAGTCTCAAGTCTAATCAGCTCTGTTTCTTTTTACTCCGCTTGGAATTCATGTGCAATGGTACTCCTTTGTGGCAAAACGTGGTAGCAATGGTACAAGAATTTGCCTGTTATGAATCCCTACAAATAAACATACAAGCCATAATCATCTTTAGTAAACTTCTAGAAAAAAAGTTTAGACTATAGACGTTTTCTCTTAAGTGACTACAAGTTCTCTGGAGTTTGATTTTTCTGCTTACAATGATTAGACTTACCTTACATTGATAAATAAGGAGTTCTTAATTCTAATATTTCTAGACATGAAATTCAGTGGTGGTAATAATGCAGCAATTCATATGCACATACACAAAGTCATAGCTAAGCTTATTTATCTCTGTAACCTTGAGAACGAGAAACAATGCCTTTAAAAGGAACAGAGGGACAAGAGAAATAAGAAATGGAAGGAAAAAAATGGAAACAAAGCTTTTGTAAATAGGTAGGGAGGAGGGGGCGAGGGGAGGGGAACGGCAAAAAAGAAGTAACAAGATATGTCATGTACAGATACAAATCCCCTATGATGAATGTTATCACTATGTACATCTAAAATGTACCATTAAAATAAAAAAATAACAGGATGCAGGTGTGTGTGTGTGTGCACGTGTGTGTATCTCCTTGGAGGGACTCTTTTATTTCCTTTCTGCCAGGGAAGTATTTCTAGATCCCTCACCAGATTCTTGTCAATGCTGGAATCTACTTCTGAAGGACGTATCTTCTCTAGCATTACTCTGCGAAGTACGAGGGACCCCATCTTCCAGGCAGACTGGAAAACCATTAAAATTGCCTTCAGACAACTGAAGTAGGCTGTAAAGGCAGGAGACAGAGGAGCATGTTCCAGATGTGGAAGGGGATGTACACACACTCCTAAATATATCTACTGCCTATTTATTTATTTCAATTGGTAAACAAAAGGAGAAAATCACCTGGGCACAATGGAGCACAACTTTAATCCCAGTCACTCAGAAGGCTCAGGCAGGAGGATCACTTGAGCCCAGGAGCTCAGGAGCCCAGCCTGGGTGACATGAGGCTTAACAAACAACAAGGAAAGAATCAACTCAACTTTCATGATAAATCAGAAAATTAAAAAAAAAAGAATATTAATTACAGAAGATAATTAGGGACAATTTTATTTCTAAACTCCTCTCACCTACCTTATCTGTATGGCAGGTTTCAATTCTAACCTGTTTTCTTCTTTTTGAGTCTCAGTTTTCTCAAATATGAATGAAAATGCTGGTTCAATCCCCAGCGCTACAAAAATAAACAAAACACTCATTGACATTGGTATGAATACCTTACAGGCTACCTTATCGGGTAATTGTCTTTACAATTAAATGAGTAAAGAAAGAATTCAGAAAAGTGATTGCCACACAGTGGGTTCTAAACATTTATAAAGCTGGGAGTAGACACCAATAACCTCATTTAAAAAGAGAGAGAGACACTTAGGCAAGGCTATAGACCTGTGAGCACTGAAAAGCTATTCGGGCATCAACTGTGCCCCATAATATAAAACTAGGTTACTTGTACAGCCAGTATCCCAGAGATTTCCAGTTATATCTCAATCTTATTTATAAAAACATGAAGAAAAGCAACCAATACTTCAAATAATATAATGGATAACTGCATGCTTACTTTAGGAGTCACAACTGGAAATATAATCATACAGAAATTACACCTGAGAACTGACATCCATTAGGCATGTAACGGCCTCTCGAATGATTGCCACTTTTATTTTTTGGTGCTGAGCAGTGAACCCAGGGCCTCCTCCATGCCAGGCAAGCACTGTACCAACTGAACTATCATCCTAGCCATTTCTGCTCTTTAAAAATGTTTGAGACAGAGTCTCATTAAATTGTCCAGGTTGGCCTTGAACTTGCAGTGCTCCTGCCTCATCCTCCTGAGTAGCATACGCCACCATGCTTGGCTACACTGCCACTTTTGACTTCAAAAATTTCCCTTAATGAAATTAGGTAGCGCACAGAAACCCATTTCACTTTTACTTTTTCATTAATCTTTGTTATTCTAGCTCTAAAACCCATTTTCCTCATAAGTTCCACATTTACTACCTGGTTTACATTTTATTCTCTTCAAAATAATTTCTAGTGTACAATGGACACTAAAATTCCTCCCCTGCATTTATTCAAAGCTCCAAAGTACCTTAAAAATAACTACTTATAGACCATTATGTGCATTTTCTTGGAAAACCAGAAGCATTTATTTGATTGCTTAGCCAATGGACCATGGAATACTTTTCTCTTTCTCTACTATCAAATATTTAGTTCTAGTCACATTGGCGCTGGTGGGCCAGAGATGTAGCTCAGCAGTAGAACGTGTGCCTGGCATAGGTGAGCACCTGGGTTCAATCCCCAGCACTACAAAACAAAACAAAAAACTCATTAATGTTGGTGTGAATATTTTCCCCATGTTCGTGAAGAAATACAATAACAAATTTAGGAAACCCTTATTAAAATTACTAGTTATTCTTGCACTTTAATAACCTTAAATAGGAGAGAAATAAATAACTTAGATTTACCTTTCAAAGCCTTAAGATGAATATTGATTGTGTGTCCTAAAGCCCATGTAGATGTTTAGGTGTCACATTTTTTTGGCGTGTGGTTTTGTTTTAAAGTACAAACTTCTTGGTATATGTGCTGATGAAGAAAGCAGGAGATTGCAAACTTCTTAGGACAAGACAGTAGGAATGCATTTTCATTCAGAATAGTCACTGAGTGCCACACACTACCTTAAGCCCCAGAGTTAGAAAAGAAAACTGGAGCTGAGCCTATCCTCAAATAACTAAAAAAAAAACAAAAAAACAGTAAAAGAATGGCTGGAAGTGGCTCTAGGATGTGCTGACACACAGTTCTATAGAAGGTGAACATCTAAATTACAGTTTAAACCAGGATAATTTTGCGAATGAAAAGAGTATTTACTAATTATTATGTATTATGTCAGAATAATAGGCTTAAACTGGAGATGCATGCAAATTTCCACTGACATGCAGGTGATGTAATGTTCAACTTTGAACACTCTTGTATCAGTGAGATGGGAGAAAGGGTGGTATTCAAAGATAGTAGAAAAGTACTTAAGAAGGATATAATATTTGAAACCATTCGCTAACGCACTGATTAAGTAATTCAAAAGCATTTACTTAATGCTAGCTGTGTGCCAGGCAACACGCTAGAGGATGGGATATAAAAATAGATGAGAATACTGATCTCAAGGAACAGATAATAATTGTGGTGGAGAATGGAGACAAATAACATTCAAATGACTATGTAATTATAGCTCTTTCATTTGAAACAGGGTCTTTCTATGCTGCCCAGACTAGCCTTAAATTCTTGTTCCTCTTGACTCAGCCTCCCAAGTAGTTAGAATTACAGGCATGCACTATCATGACTACCTAATTGTAAACCTTGGCTATGTGATTTACTTTCAAAAGCTATAAGGAGATATGAGTTGAGTGTCAAAGGAAATGGTAACAATTTGTTGGACAGAAATGAATTTTTAAAATTATAAATACATGAAAATCAATACGACGTAGTGCCTTGGTGAATGTCTGGTACCTAATACTACTGGTGAAGAATGATAAATGAAAGGATTGAGGCTAGCTAAAGGAAAATATTTTTTTTTCCCAAAAAGAAAGATGATGCTGTATCTACTACCATGACAGATGTTAGAAAGTGTTGGAATCTTTCACTGTTATTGAGTTTAAAATCACAAATAAATTCAATATAATCTGGCATATTTTGGAAAATCACATTAGTCAGATGAGATTATAGAAGTGGATGTAGTTTGTTTTAAGAAACTATGAGCCAGATATGGTGGCTCACGTCTGTAATCCCAGGACTCGAGAGGCTTAGGCAGGAGGATTGCTGTGGATTTGAGGTCAGCCAGGGCTACATAGTGAGTTCAAGGCCAGGCTGAATTACATAGGGAGAAAACCAACTTTTAAAAAACCAACCAGCAGACAAGAGAAATAAGAAATGGAAAGAAAAAATGGAAACAAAGCTTTTGTAAATAAGGAGAGAGGAGGGGTTGAAGGGAGGGGAGGGGAAAGGGGGAAAAAGAAGCAGCAAGATATATCATGTACAGGTACAAATCCCCTATGATAAATGTTATCACTATGTAGATCTAAAATATACCATTAAAATAAAATAAATTTAAAAAGATTTGATATTAAAAAAACCTCAATCAACCAACAAACAAAACAAAAAGAAAGAAGGAAGGAAGGAAAGAAAGTATGAGCTTGTCACTAGTTAGGCATGCATTATAGTACAGAGCTTGTGTACAACTTTGTTAGGAATAGGATTAATCAAAGGGTTACAATTTGTATCTGAATGTAAAAAAGCAGAGTGATATGTGCAGGTAAAATCTTCCATAAGTGACCTCAGGCAGTTTTCATCAAGCTTCTCTCTCCCCCAATCCTTTTACTATGAAACACAATTCATCCAGTTTGCATTTGCACAGAACAATTTCCTAAGACCAGTCATCAGATTCTATTATAAACTCCACTTTGTCTTTTCCCAAATCTGCCAAAAAAACACTGTATATGAGACAGAAACATCTGGTCATTTCTACTGAGTGAAAATAATTGGAATTGTTCAAAAAATCCCAATAACCACAAAGAATAGAGCTACCTAGTAGTGGGCAAGTCAAGCATAGACTAGTAGATTCTTGAGTATCTGTGGCTAAGCCATTTGATTATTGTGTTCTGGTAATGTATATTTTGACAGAACTCAGGGACATCAATTTAGACTACCTATACTTCCCTCTCCCTTCTAGCAATATGTTCATAAAAGTCATCCTCAAAAAATGCACATGTCTGAAATCACCTTCTGTGTGCAAATTTTTGTGGAGGCTAAGTAATCATTATTAGAATACTAAGCTCTTTTCTTGGGTTTTCCTCTCTCAACTAAATCACTGTTTTTAGAATTAGTCTTAAAAAGAATAAACTCAGATCAGTATTGTACCAAACCATCACATTTTACTTTTAAAATGGAGAAGAGAAAAAGAGTTATTATGAAAGTTTGTAACGATAATAAAATATGAACAGACATTTACATTTGCACTGCATCTTACAGTTGCCTAAGTGGTTTCACACATAGAGCCACATCATTACCTACACAACTCAGATTTGCGTTGATGTGATTTACATAGTCCACCTTCAATTCACTGTGTCAAACTCATCAGCTAAAGAAGTTACACAAATCTCAGGGAGAAATATAAAGTGAAGGTTTTCTCTGACTCTTGGGGGGCAAACAGATTTGGATTACATTACTGATTCTCAAAATGAAAAAATGTTCACATAAAGGCACTCTGAGAAGATCCAAATTCAAATCTTCTCATGTCCATTTATAGCAAATCAGTCACATACAACAGTTATAAGTCGAACATAAAGATTTGCTTCATTGCGCCCTCAACTTCAGCTACATCCAGCTGTTTGAGCATTCTTGAAGAGTTTATAGGTAGTGACACTTAACAAAGAATTAAGTCTAAGCAACAGCATATTTTCTGTGGTTTTTAAAAATGGGGTTTTCCCTCTAGGAATGAGAGTACTTTTATTAGCTTGCTCAAACAAATTTGACTTTTGCTTTTTTCCTTTTTCAATTTTATCTCCAATGTATGCTCAATATGACACATGTCGCAGCAAAAACTGTCACAGCTAGAGCTAAAAACAACTGAGATTATTTAAAATTTAGGACTTCATTTCAAAAGAGACTCAAAAAATTTTTATGATTAAACTACCTCAGTTCTTGTCCTCGGTTTACACATTAAGTGCGGAAGCTTAAAATGTTTACAGGAAAGGTGCATCCTTACTTTCATTACTGATTCATCCTTTTGAGACTTTAAACGAAATAGAGACAATGCTTATTTTGTTTTTTCATGGTGGGGATCGATTTTTAAAGCCTCATTACACTTAGGATTAGAACTGTGGCCTCTTTTCCAGCTGCTTCCTACTGTCACTTATCCCATTAGGGAGGACTTCAATTCACAGTGCATCCAAAACATCTTGCACCACACCCTCTGTTGTCCAAACTCATCAAAACTACCTCACCACTTTGATAAATGGAACTTTAATTTACAATCTTCCCTTACACAAAAATCTTTTGAAATTCATGTGGAGAAGTTGCATCGTATGCTGCAGAAGATATTCTCTGATAGAGTAATCATGCAGTGAATGCATTCTTTGGCCACTAGTGATGGCTGAGGAATTACTATGAAAGTGGATTCTCACAGAACATGTCCACTTCTATGTTTCATTGGTGAGAACACCCTCTCCTCTCTCCTGCTCTCCCCTCCCTGCCCTTTCCCCACCCTCTTCTTTCCCCCTTCTTCTCCTGTTTTTATTTCTGTGTTTCCTACTACACCCCAAGTGACTTTTGCTCCAAAGCTGTGGGAAATATGGCCGTGTCATCTTATACTCACTCAAAATTTGAAAAAATAGTTCCTGTCTTATGACTTTAATAGCAGTTATCATACCATCAGCATCACACTCAATTAACAATACCAGGCTTGCTCTTTCTTCATTCTCTTTAATTAAATTGCTTTGCAAAATGAGTAGTATGGTGAATTTATGTGGTCACCTTGAGCGGGAACACCCATCTAAACTGAGTTACCACAGTTCTAGGTGTAGAAGATCCATCTGAGGACTATTGCCGACTCAGCATAAAGGAGAATGGGAGCAGAAGACTGAAGCTGGCTGTTTCCCAAGAGAAGCTGTGTTGTGGCTGGTTCTCCCAAAGGAAACTCAGCTGTTCTTATTGCAGAAGGAGCTGTGGGCCTTGCTGTCATCGGGAATGGCTGCTGTTCACTTCGGGGAGCTCTGGTCTTCATCTCTACTGCGAGCATCATATCCTGGCTCCAGTATAGATTTCTTCAGCCTTTGAGTGCAGATATGGATGAACCTCGGACATTGCTGTGGGCTCCCAGCCCTTGATTGGATCTTTCAGGTCTCCAGTGCTTAGATGGATATTCTGCACTCTTCCTGCATTTGGCTTATGTGTGAATGTTGCCACTTGTAATTGTTCTGTATTATGTTGCCACTTGTAATTGTTCTGTATTAAATCTGCTCTCTTGAAATCATTGACTCTAGAACCCACTGGCTAAGATGAGTGGAATATTTTGTGTCTTCATATTCAGATTATTAGACTAAAACAAGAAAGGATGAAATACCCAGGGAAATTCTGAGGGGTAGCTGTGCTCTGGCAACAACGATGTCATCAGTTTAAATATGACTACCCCCTGAAATCTTCAAGATAAAATTTGAGGTTTATTGTGAGGCAAATGGGAATAAGAGGGAAAGAGGAAATCAAAGGTTACTAGACTCTTAGGGATTACCAGACTGTCATAAATTCTAATTCTTATTTTACCAAAACACTTTGTTTTCACTTCTCAAACAGTTATATATTGCTTTCTTCAACATCTTCTTTCTTACTCTATTATTCCTCTTTTCTTTGTCACTTACTGAATTTTTAAAACATAGCACTTCTCATATGTCCTAACTTATTGAAGCATAATTCCAGTCTTCACATGGCATTCTCATTATAATGCTGTCTGTCCAAATTCCCCTTTTTATAAAGGCACACCCAAATTCAGTACAATGCTATTTTAATCCAACTAATTTCATCTGAAATGAAACCATTTCCAGATAAAGTCACACTCTAGTTTATTGAGGATTAAGACTTCAACAAATGAATTTTGGGGGGATGCAATTCAACCCGGAAAAATAGCTACAGTGAAATCTTTTTCTGTCAAGTCCAAAAGTTCATTTAGTCATGAGCAGCTTCTACTGACTTCTGTTTTCTGTTACTTCAATCATACTTTCTGGATCTTTTGCATATCTCATGGTTTTTTTTTTTTTGTCAGAAACTGGATGTTTTACATAATATACTGTAGCAAATACAGATACTAGTTATTTCCTGCCCCTGAGGCTTATTTTTGTTGTTTGACTATTTACTGAGTGTCTGGACTATTTTAGTGAAGTCTATCATCCATTCACATAGTGAGGAACGTTGCTCTTCAAGGAGACCCAACTTTGAGTGTGTCCACATTCATTCTGCGATGACAGTGGTACTGGTGCAGCTCTCACCCTCTCTTCCCTGATCACATTCAGTTGTTTAACTCCACTAACTGTTGGCAGATTGTCCTATCATTTTCAGCCATGCCCTGGGGCATATATTCCTCTACACACAAATCCAATAAAATTGTAATTCTTTTCATAGAACGATTTCTGTGATCAGTGTTTGATATTTGTTCTGATGCCAGCAACATTATTCCAAACTCTTATATTATCTGGTTCTTCTAAACTGTTACATTACCTGGCTCTTTCCTGTAGGCTACCTGGCTTGCAGTCCAGGCTATAGATTCATTAGCTCTGTAATTGTCCTCCAAATTGTGCTTTACCACAACCTTCACTGCTTTTGTAGGCATCTTCATGTTTCAATGTCTCCATACTGCAGTGCAAGTGAAATAAGTTCTTTTTGTAAAAGATTAGGAGCTATCTGTTTCACGGCCTGCTTCTACTTCAGACAAAATCTCTGTGCCAGGATTTTGGAGTTGGAGATGTGGAAACTTTGTTCATGAATCCATTATGTGATGACAGGGGTATCTGAGGAAAGGGGCAAACTGGCTTCCACAGAATGGGTCACCCTGTTTCCTTTACTGTTAATGTCCTCCTTCGCTGAAGCTACTCTTTGTTGAATATTCTAGTGGAACATTCTTTGCCAACTCATAGAAGTCTATCCACATATCTCTTCTAAACATTTCTCTGTCACCAATTTTTCAATCATATATCTTAAAAGTCCCTGAACTTGAACATTCAGTCAAATCCTTGGCTAGAGCCCACGAAGTGGTATATAATCACACATCCAGCCATTTTTCTTCCAAGCAAATTAAATAACCAAAATACTCAAAGTTCTCATGACGGGAAAGAGTTATCTACACCATACCCTTCAAGAATGTCCCAGGAAAGGGGTTTCAGGACTGCAGCTGTCCACCTTGGGTGGTGCATGTCTATCACTCAGAACCATCCATAAGCCAGGACAGAGTCTTCCCTTTCTCTGTCAACTAATAATAGGAAACCTCCTGTGTGGCCATAGTGTAGTAAAAGTAGGAACAAAGAGAAGTTGGGCCACTTCTTCATGCAATTTATGCCCTGAGAACCTGCTTAAGCCTTGCGACTATATACATCACTGCCATTTTATAATGAATGGTGCCATTTAATTTGGTAGCTTTGGGGGTCAAATAACACCCAGTTACTAATGGGCAACTAAGATAATACAGTAATCTTGTGACCCATTGTTAAGTATTCTGTTTCTATTTGAGGCCCAGTTTCAAGCCAGGAGCTGTTTTCAACTGGAGAGTACTTATCTGTGGATGAGAACAAAGTGTTGCTCTCGAATTTGAAATATCTACACTGATCCATCTATAGAAGCCTGTTAAAGGCTATAAACAGCATCCTTACTTGCAAATGACACCTCAAGGATCATTGGATTTGCTGAATATTATGGCCTGTGTGGCAGCACAGCTTGTAGGACAGCCTGGAACTGTTGTAGAAACTTCTTTTGCTCTGGGCCCACCTTCAAATTGGCAGAATTTTGGATCACATGCCAAATGGGCCAGAATAACACCTTCAAATGAGCAGCACGCTGCCTGGCCATTATGCTTGCTTTGGTTGTAGGAGGGACAAGATGCAACATGTCTTTCACTTCGGAAAGGATATCTTAACATACCTCACATCACTGAACCCCTAGAAATGCCACTGAAGCGGAGAGTCCCTGAATTTCAGTCAGATTTATTCCCCACTTTTTGACATACAAACGTCTTACCAATAAGTCTAATAGAGTTGCTTCTTCTTGCTCACTAGGTTCATTCAAAGGACTGACATCAGGGTAATGGACCAGTGTGATATTTCATGAAAAGAAAAAAGTGATCCAGATTTTTGCAAACTAAATTAAGACACAGGGCTGTGAATGGATACATGTGTAAAAGCAGTGAGTGTGTATTGCTGAAAGTAAACTGTTTCTGGTGGGCCTCAGTGGCAGGGATGGAGAAAAAGTCATTTTTGCCACATCAGTATCTAATACTAGGCTCCAAAAAGACATTTTAATTTGCTGCAGCAATGAAACTGAAATTATGATGAAATTCACTACCCAGTCAGACATGTGGTAATCCATTGTCATTCTCCAGAATTTTTGTTTCTTTGTTTCTATCACTGTACTGAACTCCTCATTTTGTTTGCGTATTCTTTTCTTTGTTTCATCAGGTTGTCTATCTGTTCTTTTGTAGCTCACTGAGCATCTTGAAGATGATTATTTTGAATTGTTGACATTTCCTACTTCTCTTCTTCTTTCTTCTCATTCTTTTGAGATAAGGTCTCACAACGCTTAGCTGGTCTTGAATTCCTGAGCTCAAATAATTCTCCTGCCTCAGCATCCCTAGTATCTGGGACTATAGGCACATACCACTATGTCTGGTTGACCTCTATATCTTTTTCTGTTTTGTATTTTAAAAAGTAGTTCATTTTAGATATAAGTCACACATCATACAACTCACCACATGAAAGCATGCAATTCAGTTGCAACAATTAGCTATCACTCTCCTCCACCAGCTCTAGGCAATCACTAATCTACTTTCTATCTTTATATATCTACCTCTTCTATGTAGATTTCATATACATTGAATGATATGATACGTAGTCTTTCATGATTGACTTCTTTGATTTAGTGTAATGTTTACAAGATTCATCAGTACTTCATTCATTTTCATTGTCAAGTAATAGCATATGGCTAAATTTTGGAAACAAACCATATGCCCATAACAGATAAATGTATAAAGAAAATGTGGTATACACAATGGAGTTCTACTCTGCCATAAAGAAAGATGAATGTGAGTAATTTGTAGGAAAAGTGATGCACCTCGAAACCATAATATCAAGTGAAGTAAATAAGACACACAAACTTAAATATCACATAGTTTTGCTTATAGGAGAAACCCAAACTATAAATAAATAGTAAAATAAAATTCCTTATTAGAATCCTTTTGGTCTATGTCTTGTACTCTAAGTAATCCTTTTGAAGATAATAATACACAGCGAATTAACTATTGTTACTCTCTCATTATTTTGTTATGAAATTTTGTTTCTTTTTTCATAAAGTAAGAAAAGTGAAAAAATTGAATATGGTAATATTTTATGTTTTTTGCATTATGAACCTCTTCAAGAATACAAAAGTAACTAATAGAGTAGCTGCCTTTTTTGAATAAAAGTATGTAAAATTGCATAGTAAGTAGAATTTCATTATTTTCTTTCTAGATTTTCTGATTTCTTATTCATTGAAATGTACTTTTTAAACAAATAAATAAAATATTAATGTTGAGCCCAAGATAGATAGATAATAGAATGTAGGGAAGTCTCTTTCAAATGGGAAGTCATCAAGAGATAGAAGGAGAGGGAGGGAGGAGAGAGAAAAGGGGTGAAAAAAGAATTGAGATCTGTTATGTACATGTAACGACACCCCAGAAGAAATATAATGATTACATAATGCAAATATATACTAATAAAAAATTTAAAACTGAAAAAAAGAAAAATGTTTCATCATATAAATATACTGAATTTGTTTATCCATTCATCAGGAGCTGGACATTGGGGCCGTTCATAGTATTTGGCTATTGTAAATAAAACTTCCATAAATATTCATGCATAAGTTTTTGTGTGGCTGTATATTTCTTTTTTCTTTTTCTGTGGTGCCAGTGATTGAACCCAGGGCCTCACACATACTAAGCAAGGGCTCTGCTACTGAGCTACATCCCTAGCTCATAGATGTATGTTTTCATTACTCTCAGGTATATATCCAGGAGTAGATTTAACCTTTTGACAAACTTCCAGAATGTTTTAAAAGGGGCTGAGAATTTTTCATTCTCATCAACAATGCACAAATTTTTGACAGTTTCTCCACATACATCCTTGCCAACAATTATGGCTGTGTCTACATCCCCCCCACCCAAAGCCTCATGTGTCATAGGTGGGGCTTTTTCAGAGGTGGCTGGATCTAGAGTGTGTGATGCTGAGATTGTGTGATGCTGGGATTAAGGTTGTGTGATTACTAAATTAGTCCACTGATTGGTTTGACACAGTTCTTGGTATAGATAATGGGAAGGCCCATGCTGAGTGTGAGTGCTGCCTGCCCTAAGGGCAGGTAGTATGGATAGGATATAAAGGACAGAAAGTGGGCCACTGTCATTGCTTGTGCTTCACCACTACTTCACTACTATGCTGCCTTCTGCCCACCATGAACTGTTTCTTCTCTGATGTCCCTCTGACATGCCACCCTGCCTTGGAGCCAGCCAACTATGAACTGAAACTTCTACAAACTGTGAGCTAAAATAAACCTTTCCCGAAACCACCAAAAGAGTGAAGAGACAATCTACAGAATGGGAAAAAAATTTTGCCAGCTATTCCTCCAACAAAGGATTGATATCTAGAATATATAAAGAACTCAAAAAAAAAATCAGACCCTTAAATGTAAAGACTCAATCCAAAAATGACCAGCTGAAATGAATAGACACTTCTCAGATGAAGAAGCAGAAATGGCAAATAAACATATGAAAAAATGTTCAACATCACTGGTCATTTGAGAGATGCAAATTAAAACAACATTGAGATTCCATCTCACTCCAGAAAGAATCAGTATTATCAAGAAATCAGCCAATAACAAATGCTGGAGGGGATGTGAGGAAAAAGGAACCTTCTCCACTGTTGGTGTTAATGTATACTAGTGCAACCCCTCTGTCCTCACCTTTCTGTTTTCTATGGTACTTTGCTACTCTTTTGGGAAATTAGCTTGGTCTCTAACTACTCCAGTCTACTCCCTTTGAGCTCAAAGTCCTCTCCATGATTTTCCCCTAGATGTCTGTTTCTTTCTCATGGTGCTATTTTAGTCAAGGCCATCGTTTGTCATGGGTTCTGCCATGTTTGTTTATCATGGTTTTCAAATGGCCTCATGGTCACTCGGAATTCTCACCCTTGTAAATAAGAACTAAGTCTCCAATTACATGGAACATGTGTGAAAGAGTCTGACTGCCACCATCCTAGGCTGATCAAAGACCACTTTAACACTTTTCCCTTCCTCCATGCTTTTACACCTGCTGAATATGTATAATCATGGGTAAGCACAGCTATACTCTGTAACTCCCATCATTCTTCAGCCCTGCTCTTGACAGGCAACCACCACTCCCTGTACTTTCCTAAACCTTTTTCCTGGTAGACAGCCACAGTCCTTTTCACCACCACCTCTGAAAATCCCATTTTGACCTTTTTCTTTCACATCCTCCCATTATGCTCCTGTCTCTATAAAAGACTTTATAACCTGTACAAGAATAACTGGTCTGGACTATGTGCCAGGGCGGTCCCTTTCAGGTTTGGTCTGAAATAAACCTGTCCTGTTGAGTTTGTGCCCATGTTTTTTTCCTCCTTTTTTCCCTAACATTGTGGGCTTCTTCCCTATTTTCGTTTGAATTGGGCTAGATCCTTTCCTTGTTTCTTCTAACAAAATTCAAGTAATTTAGACATATGCCTGATGGCCTGAGCAGAAAAAAGGAATAGCCAGTAAAGTTTAACACAAGTGTTTGTGAGTATACAAATATAGAGCCATCCTTATTCTTAGGGCTTTTTAAAGGTTTTTTTCTTGAAAAAAAGATTTTTCTATCTCTTCTGCCTTAGACAAAGTACCAAAGGTTTTACTATTGTGGTAAATAGAAGAGATAATGTTTCTCAAGTGGCTTCACCCTGTTTAAGTAGTCATCAAGTGACTCAAGGTCACTAAGGGAGAGTCAGTGTGGGGGACTTCACCATGATCTTGGGGGAATTTCGAAAGGGTTAAGTAAAGCCATCAAATGGCTCAATACCAATCTCCCTAAAGAGTTAGTGGGCCAAAGAATGGAGACAAAAATCTCTCAGTAGAGCTTTCTTCAATGCTTCTGTGAAAGATGTTGGCATCATCCTAGTTTCAGACAGAGACATCTGTCTGTTGAGTACTTGAGCCTCAAAAGTGATGCTTTGCAGGTTCAAATCGAGTTTCTTTGGACCCAAGACCTGGTAGTATCTCTCTCTGTAGGCCCCAAGATGAGCCATGAGAAACCACACAAATCACACCCCACGGATTCCACCAACTTTGCGTCTAGGCTGTGTCCTTGCTCAGTGTGAAAGGTTTGACACTGCCAATTTGAAGAACAACTTATCTATTATTGCAATACAGTTTGGGTTCAATATGAACTAAGGAATTGTGATAGATGGACATGGGATCGCAGTTTAAATTATAAGAGTATTTTTCAGTTAAATTACTTCTGCTTAAAACATAGAAGATGGAGTGAAATCTGTATGTTTAGGCTTTTGTGACCCTTTACCTCAGGAAAAGGCCAGAAACCATGGGATTTAGAGTGGCCTCTGAGGAAGATAGTGATATTTTTGATGATCCTGTCTTTGGATCCCCACCTGTCTTTTGGGGGGGATATGAAGTACTCCGATCTGTTTAATGAAGACGACCACACTAGTTATTCTCCTTGACCTCCTCCTTAAAATTCTCAAGCCAGTAAATTAGTCCCATCCCCTTCAAGTGACTCAAGAACCCCACTAGAGCCTAGTGCCCCAGAGGAGGCCAACATTCCTCAGCCCCCTCATCATGCTTCTCAGCTTTAAGTCCCACTATGTACACACAGATAGCTTTAAGTCCCACAGGATGTACTCAGAGTGGTGCTTCTTACTTCCCTAACTTGCAACTTTTCCTGCCCTTGAGAGAGGTCCAAGGAGCAGAGGAGACTACTTGAGTCCAGGTTCCCTTTTCAGTTGCAGATACCCAGCAAAGCAAAGAATGGCTAGGCTGAATATCGGATGATCCTAGTAAACTTGCAGATAGGTTTCAAAGTTTGACCCTAGCTTCTGACTTAGCGTGGTGAGATGTCCAGTTCATCTTGGCCACTTGCTGTACCCCAGATGAAAGACAAAGAATTCTACAAGGGGCCAAGAACTATGTAAATAAACAATATTCTTTTAAAAGAAAAGGGAACCACCCTGAAGAGGTTCTTCTCCCTTCTACAGAGCCAACTTGCAACTATAGTACTAGTGAGGGACTAAAAAATGATGTCTAATATAGCTGATCTTACTATGAGGATGAAAAGGTATATTAAGAAATCTGTTACTTATGAACAGGTGAGTGGGTTCATACAGAGTGAGAAGAAAATCCAGCTATCTTCCATAGCCAATTAGTAGAAGTCATGCATAAATATACAAACATAGATCCATTTTCCAGGGAGGGAGATGCACTAGTTGAACAGCATTTCATTTGTCAATCAGCCCCAGATATTTGACATAATTTACAAAAACTTCAGATGGGTCCACAGATACCTATGGCTCAAATTGCTGGACACAACCTTTTCTGTGTTCAACAATCAGGATCCAGAAGAGTCAAAAGAGAAAGGCTAAAGTTATAGCTATCACAAGTGGCAATACTTTAAACACACAAATTATCTAAGGGAAAAGCCAAGAACAACTAGTATTCACTAGAGAAACAGATATAATACAAGACATACGAATATGTAAGAGCTTACGGATTGGCTTACAAGGGCTTCCTACAAAGTCAGATGTGAAAGAGTGCAGAGGGTACGTCTGCGCACTGGAGATGTGAAGCGTCTAGCTGAAGGTCTGGAGCTCCCAAGGATTCAGGCGAAGGTCTGGAGCTCTGAAGGATCCAGAGGAAGGCCTAGAGCTACTGCAGTGTCCCGTACAAGTTTCTATCCAGAGCCCAATAGGTCTGCGATGGAAGCTGAAGAGTCTGTGTTGAAAGCCAGGAGATTACGTCCAAGGCGAAGGCAAAACCAGGAGATTATGTCCAAGGAAAGGTGGAGCTCCTCCAAAGGAACCGAAGCTGATCTAAAGAAACCAGAGCAGATCTATCCTTCTTTATTTCCCTTTTATACCTTCCAGGTGATGGGCTGCCCTAGCGTGGATCTTCTACACCTTAGAGTGTAGAATTGCTGAGCCAATGTAGTTAAGCTTCTCTTACAATTTGACACAATCAATCAACCATCACAGCAACTGAGGTTCCTGATTCAAGTGCAAGAAGTCTCAACACTGGGCACTGGGCACTGGATGACTGTGTCAAGCCACCACCTGGGCCTTGCTCTGAATGTGAGGTGGTCAATATGCCTGACTCTTGACACTGGACGTTTGACTGTCTCTACTCCCAGAGAGGGGCTAAGCCAGCCAAAACCTTAGTTGCCCACTCTGAAGATTGAGGAGGCTCAAGTGTACCCACAATGCCCCTGCAAAATTAACTTTAGGACAAAATGCCCCTGCCCACAGATTTCCTGTGAGGAACCCTGGGCAATCTTAGATGTCGTGGATGAGCCAATTTGATTACTTATCGATACAGGGGCAGCTTATTAAATTTTGACTACTCTCTTGGAAAACCCCCTTCTGGCTCTATAGCCATTGGCATGAAGAGGACCCCTAAGTGGGGCTTTTTTACTTCTGCTCTGACATGTCACTTTGAAGGCCAAATGCTTAACCATGAGTGTGTATTTGTCTCATGGTGTCCTGCTCCATCTCAAGGAAGAGATTTACTAGCAAATTTGGGGGCAATTCTCAAATTCCAGCAAAAGCCAAAATAGATTTTCCCTGTTGGGACTGTGCCAGGTCTCTCCGGCCTAATTAGCCAACAGGTAGATCCTGCTTCCTGTTATAATGGAATACCTCATAAGGCAAATTCAGCTATGCCAAACAGTTATAAAACTAAAATACTCCAGCCAATTTCCTAACAAAAGCAGTATCCAGTCAAAGAAGAGGCCCATAAAGGTCTCTAGCCTCTCACAGTCACATTTCCAACCATAATACTATACAAACCCTTAACTCTCTAGCTAAGAAGGGATATAAATTCTCCAAGGAAAAGGCTGAAATATCCCTAGAACAGTGTTGGTGAACCTGTGGCACACATGCCAAAGTGGACACAGAGAACTCTTTCTGTTGGCATGTAAGCCAAGTTGCCCCAGTGAGCTGAGTTGCCTCAGCATCATCCCAGCATTCAGCTTTAATTGCAGTGGTACTTTCCAATACATAAGTGGATTTGGGGTTGCAGTATGGGAACTCAGTCTCTAAAATGCTCACCATCATTGCTCTAGAAAGTTTGATATTTGTGATACATTCTTACTGCCAGGGAATAACAGCTGTGTAGGGACCAGATCCAGGCTCTGTGATCTTGGGCTACCTGCCACCAAACAATGTCTTTGCTCCTTCCTGGGAATAGCCAGCTTCTGCCAAATCTGGATACCTAATTTTGGACTAATGGCAAAGCTTTATACAAGGCTGTCAAAAGTGCTGAGTCTGTGCCCCTAGAATGCACAAAAGTTACTGAGATTGCCTTTAGAGAAATAAAATGTGTCCTTGCTCAAGCGCCATCACTGGGAATACCTGACTTCAGAAAACCCTTATTCCTCTATATATCAGAAAAGAGAAGAATTCCTTTGGATGTCTTGACCCAGAGACTAGAACAGTAACTCCACTCAATGGCATACTTTTCACACAAGTTAGATAGAGACGCTTCTGGATGGCCACCCTGCCCGAGGGCAGTAACAGCTACAACTATACTAATGGAGAAAGCTGCAAAATTAATTTTAGAACAAAAACTAGAAATCGTGACTCACCATTAGGTCGGGGCTCTTCTGGAGATGAAAGGTTACCTGTGGTTAAAAGAACAGATTGCCAAGTATCAGGCCATGGTCTTAGACACCCCTGATGTTATAAAAAGTTGCACTACTCTTAATCCTACCTCTCTGATGCCTACAGGCCCAGAAGTTAGACACTTTTGTGAACAAGTGATCTCCTAGACCTATACAAGCAGGCAGGACATCAATGATATGCCCCCCCCCAAGACCTTGAGGAGGCATGGCTTGCTGATGGAAGTAGCTTTGTCCAAGAAGAACATCAAAAGACAGGTTGTACAATTGTCAGTTTACAACAGGTGATTGAAGCAAAACCTCTTCCCCAGGGACCTCTGATCAAAAGACAGAACTAGTAGCTTTTACTTAGGTATTGAAATTAAGAAAAGACAAGAAGTTAAATAGCAATACAGACTCCATGTATGCCTTTCTGCTTTTACATACCCATGCAGCAATCTGGAAAGAAAGGGGCTTGCTGACTAATAAGCAATCATCCATAAATCACAAGCAGGAAACTCTACAACTCCTAGAGGCAGTCCATTTCCCAAGCAGGTCACAGTCATGCATTGTAAAGGACACCAAAGAGACATGTCTAAAAAGCTGGTAGAGAAGCAAAAAGGGCAGCCTTACAGTCCATTAAAACTCCAGCCTTATTCCCAGTTCCTGAGGAACCACTAAAACCAGTCTATACTCCACAGGAAGATAAATGGACCTTAGGATAAGGGAGGATTAAAAAGGGACTCTGGTTGTATTTAGAAAAGAAACTGGTGCTTCCTCAAGGGACACGGTAGAAAGCTATAAAATCCTTTCATGATTATTTCTACAAGGGAAGAGATGCTACATTGAAATGGTCACTCAAATTTTTATAGGACTAGTACCACACACCAGGTCTGCAAAGCTTGCCCACTCTGTACTTACGATAACCCTGGCAAGCCCAAACCATCTCCTTTGTTTAAACCTGCACAGAATAGAAGAATATACTCTGGGGAAGACTGGCAGTTAGACTTTACCCACATGCTACCACTTGGGGATTTAAACAGATATCGGTCCTAGTTGACACTTTTACAGGCTAGATTGAAGCCTTTCCTATCTGCTCAGAAAAACTATAGAGTCAGTCAAATAATCATCCTCCAGTTTGGACTACTTCCACACTCCAGAGTGACAATCAACCTTCTTTTACATCTCAAGTGACTCAGGGGGAGGCAAAGGCTTTATGAATAAAGTACCACATCCATTGTACTTGGGGCCTCAGCCCTCTGGAAGGGTTGAGAGAGCCAATCAGACCGTAAAGTGAGCTCTGGTAAAACTTTGCTGAGAGGTATCTGAGTTCTGGCTCCAATTATCTCCATTAGTGCTCATGAGGGTTTGTAATGTTCCCCAAACTGGGCTAAATATGAGCCCATTTGAGATGTTGTATGGGAGACTGTTTCTATCTTCTGACATAGTTTTAGACCCAGAGACCATGAGGCTCTTATAATATCTTATTCATCTAGGCCAAGTACAACAGGCTATCCAAATGTATGGAAACAGAGTCCTGCCAGCTCCTGGCCCAGGGGGACCACTCAGAGTCCATCCTGGAGATGAAGGGCTCATAAAAACTTGGAAAAAGACTCCTGAACATTTATTAAAACCAAAATAGAAGGGGCCCTTTTCAGCGATCCTTTCCACACCCACTGCAGTAAAGGTGGCAGAGACAGATAACTGGATCCATGTTTCTAGGATAAAGCCAGTCCCACTTGAGCTGCCTGAAGAAAAAGACCACCCCAAAGGAAAAAGCTAGTCCTGTTAATCTCTGGAAGACCTGAAATTTCTCTTCCATAAAACCTAGACTCCAGTGATGTCTCAAATACTGATAAGTAAACAGGATCTTGCTAAGGCCATGGCGCTCAGGTTTTCAATAATTTATCTGACATCTTTCTCTGACATATGTTCTTCCCCACAGGAAGTGTGGAAATCTGACCTGCTCCACGTATTTGGGCTAATACTGAAGTTTCTTTCTCCTATTAAGTAGGAAGCTTACTGATTGCTAACTCTTATCTCATCTTCTAATAGTTTTTTTTCCCCCTTTAACCCAGCCAGTGAGCCACAATACCCAAAGGTGTTAGAGAACACATAATCCTCAGTAGGTAGGGCCTACAGCCCCTTCCAGCCGGAAGCAGCTATAAAAAGATAGAGACCTCCACCCCCTCAGCACTCCATAAAGAATCATGGAGATACATGTCTCTCAGAGGGAAATGAAATAGGAAGATAGGATGTAGCTAAAACTGGCTGGGAAAGGAGGCATGATGAAATCCCCAGATACATGCACACAACCATTCCCAAGGCCCTGGACATGGACTTCTCACAAGAATTTGAGCAGGTTTTTGATAGGATGACTTGGACATGCTGCCAGCATGGGAAATATAAAAAAGGAGCAGTCACTACTAAGTGCTCACTACTGTGTTTCTTCATGGTAGCCCACACTACACTGTAGCTTGTGTATTTATTTTTATTTTTATTTTTTCCTCCTTTTACTTTACTCAAGCTTGCTCTGTATAGTCCATCCCCCCACCTTTCTCTTTTTTCCTACCTTTAATGAATGTGAAATTTTGCCACCATTTATGATTGTTTCATTCAATTCTTTGTCCAGGACAGAAAGGACCTAGAAATCACCTCTAAAAGGAGATTCCGCAACCCAGTCCCTGGTAACACCAGTATCTCAGGAGGCTGAGGCTGGAGGATCATTTGAGTCTAGGATTACAAAATCAGCCTCTGTCTCAAAAAACAAACAAAAATTAGTCACACAAGATGGATGCTCTTTGGAAGCATAATCCAGCGTATGTCAAAATCCTCCATTAGAGCATTGGATTTCTACACAATGCACCAGGATGTTCTAGTATTTTAATAAAATAGTGTTCTTTTCTTGATTTGAAAAATGATTAATATAGTACATTTTCAATTTGAAATTCCTCTATCATACTTTAATTTTCTGACACTTGCTACAGCTTCTTTATATTCAAATGCAAAATAATATAGTAATAAATTTTGCACAATCACATACTTTACTATTTTATGTTTGATGAAGCTAGTTAACTAAATTTTGTAATGAGAATCATGACTTCAGGCACTCTGCCACCTGAAAACATTTGAGACTCCCTGGGATGAGACAAAGAGATGAAGGAGGTGGGTGACTACATGGGGATAGTAGAAGAAAAAAATGTTAGATGGTACAATAAGAAGACCCACCAGGAATGAACAATATGTTTCTATGGGGTTAGTAGAAAATAAC
>PVJO010016648.1:0-41353 GCA_004026905.1 Hystrix cristata
CTCATGAGCACACATCGAATTGTTTCTCTGATATGAGAAACCATAACTGTAAATAAGGACAAAGAGGTGTAATAGATATTATATAAAAGGAGGATGGTGTGCAGAGGAGAGGAGTACTAGAAGGAAAGAAGGGGAAAAGCAGAAAGGCAACAGGAGAAAGAGGGGAATGGGAAAATATGGAAAATGATGAATGAACCTGATGTAAATAGGGAGGGAGGGAGCAGATGGGCGGGGCGGGGGAGAGGGGGGAGAACCAAGATACATCATGTATAGGTACAGAATAAATGTAATGAATGTGACCATTGTATGTAGAATGTACCAATACATGCTCTTGGTTTAAAATAAAATAAAAAAAGAGGAAAGAAAAAAAAAAAACCAAATACATTGCACCCATGTGGTTCCTATTCTCAAAAGTTTTGAAGAAGAAAGAAAAGCCACAACAGAAAGGTAGGAAAGAAAAGCAATTGAAAGTCATAAGATGAATGAAAGACTGAATGAGAGACTGAGAAAAAAAAAAATCCCATGTCTTTACTCCCTGTAGCTCACTAGCCACAGTCATTCCTTCCTACCAGAACTTCTCATGAGTTCTTGTCCTGACTTGCTTTTCAATTACTTATAATCTCTGCTATCACTGCAGATCTGTTGCTTTAATAACTGGGTAACAACTTGTCAATGTGTTTTGAGGTCACGAACTTTTCTAAACACTACTGATACTGTTCTATTTGCAATAGGCTGATTTTGTACATGAATTTCTTTCTGTTGTGTTTCTCTCATGATTTCTTCTTATGTTTATGATATTATTTTCAGTTGACACATTGGCCTAGACCTTGGTAAGCCCTCTTAGATTCCATTTACCATAGTTTCTGTTTTGTGTGCATGTGTGTGTGTTAATAATATAACTGACTTGTATTGTATTTTTCATTTTTCTTTCTGAAAAGTTCCTTCCAGTTACTGTTCCATTTTCACAATAGAGTTTTTCAGAAGCATTTTCTGTAGTCACTACTATACTACCTCACCATCATTACTTCTTCAGTCCACTTTTCTACCATGTCACTGAGGTTCCTTTGCTATCAGTAACCGATGACTTTCTAACATCCCTGTTACTTTTCTGTTCTCACCAACTTGGTACAGTTGAAGTTACCTTCTCTGGGCCTCCCCGTGCCACACGCCCAATACTGGGTGTCATATTAATTCTCTCCCTTCAAACTCCATGTTCAATCCATGAGCACTGATTGGTTCTATCTCCAAATAAACCTTTATGTCATTTACATTTCCACCATTCTGCTCACCATCGACTTAGTCTCACTTGCTTTACCTGGGTGAAATACTACAGCTTCCTGTCTGACCATTGCTTCCGCTTTTGCCTTCTATTTCCTTTCTTTATATACATTGATCCCTGACCAGTGTCCCACAGGGCCCCCCAAATCTGTGCTCTGGATGGCTCCATTTGACACTGTTCCCTGAGTGAGTGACTGGAGCTCAGAAGACACTGCTGTCTTTTGTCCCCAGGCCTCACTCATCTCCCCATGGACATTCTTTGAATGAACTTCTGTTTGTTTGCTTGGCTCAGATGGCCATAATGAAATACCATAGGCTGAGTAGTTTAACTACAGACACTTATTTTTTCAGTTCTGTAGGCTGAAATCTGAGATGGAGTGTTAGCATCATAGAGTTCTGTTGAGGCCTCTCTTCCAGGCCTTCTCATTGTGTCCTCGCATGACCTTGAATTTGTGCTCACATACAGCAAGCTCTGATCTGTCTGTCTGTCTGTCTGTCTGTCTGTCTGTTTCTCTCTTTCTGTGTCTCTCTCCCTCTCTCTGTAGTAGGGATTAATCCCATTCCCTTTGCAGTAACCTACATACCTAGGCTTTTCAATTTTTTATTTTGAGAGGTGGGTCTCACTAAGTTCCTCAGTTGCCCTGGCTAGGCCAGAACTGAGATCCTCTTGCCTCACCCTCCCAGAATGCTGAGACTACAGGCCTGTGCCACCACACCCAGTCATACCCAGTTTCTTCTTCTTACAAGAACACGGTCCTTATGAATTCACTTCACCTTTATTACCTTCAAGTGATCTCCAAACAGGTGCTTGGGCACTGGAGTTTGTGCCAGTCAATCTTTACCGTCAAGTTGACTGGATTAAGAGATTACTAGAGAGAGGATTGGATCATGGGCAACTACCCTTGTCAGTGGGTTAATCCAGTGATGTTCACAGCTGCATGTGCTGTGATTAGGTGGGGACCAGATGGAGGTGGGTCAATGGGGGTGTGCCTGTGTAGGGTGGGTAGGGGCTCTTCCCCTGTGCTCTGTTTTCCAGCTGTCATGAAGTGAACAGCTTTACTCCACCACACCTTTCCACCATGATGTGGCTGTCTTAGTGCCAGCTAACCATGGACTAAAACCTCTGAAACCATGAGCCATAGTAAACTTCTCCTCCTTTAAATTGCAGTATTAGGTAGTTTATCCCAGCAATGGGAAAGCTGGTCAACACTATGTTTCAACATAGTGACTCTGGGGGACACGGTTTGCAGCATACCATTTTCTCCTCCACATCCCTCTGTCCTTTCACCTGACTTCAGTTCAGTGAGGCCCTTCTGCCACTGCCTCTCCATCTGTTTGATATTCCTTGTAGTCCTTATCATTTATTCATTAAGTTTCTTAAATTCTGTTATTCAGAACCAAAACCTAGAAGGGCATTTGGCACATGATAGGTGGGAACTCAACCAACATGTGTTGAATTTTAAATCTGACCTTCTGAGTTTGTCTTCTGTGTTAACTCATTTGATAGGCATGCTCAGTTAAGGAACAATGGCCAGGTGAGGCAAGCCTGTATGGACATCTGATTTTGGGGACATGGCAAGGGCACACAGAGGGTCTGGGGTTTCATACTGACCCCACAGCAAGAAGGAGCATGCAGATTTCTGTAAATTTACATATTTTATAATTTATGTACACCTTAAATATCATGCTTTCTGTTGTTATTCACATTTCAGGAATTTTATGAGTATTTTAATAGGCAAGCAAGATAGGCTTCTTGATACTTGTATTTGTCTGTATTCCACTAAAATATTTATGATTTAATTGGATACTGTACTTACTTCATAAACTTTAGAAGGAAAAGTTTGTTTTTTATAGTATCAACAAAAGAAAACATATTAAAATATATCCAAGTTGGTGATAATAACAGGGGGATATCATTTTTTTAAAAAAATCTAGATTTTGAGAGTAGTTTACAATTAAGCCAAAGTTTAATGAAAGCATAAATTAGGTAATCCTTTATTTACCTTTATGTGTGTACTTGTCACACTGTGACTACTATTCTTTTGAGTGCTAAATTACTAGTCTAAGATTAATTTAGATTTACAAAAAGTCATTTGTAAAATTTCTTTAGCAATAAACTTTTTCCTTTATGTAAATTACCATACTAAGGTAATTAATAATAAAGATTAAAATTTACATTTATTATATATTATCATAAAAGTAGTAGTTTTCAAATTTGAGGATCTTTTTAAAAGTTTATGAAATCCAGAGCTGAAAGAAACCTGTTTAAAGTGGGTCATAGAACAAGGGCTGTTTTAGACATACCAGTTAAAATTATATGATGATACTCTGATTAATGACTACTTTGATATTAACTCCAGAAATATGAAGTGTTTTTATGCACAGACTGTTTTTAAATTTATGTTTTATAACTTTTTAAAGATCACAGTACCTACAAGTGAATCTCTAAATCTTTCAGTGACCTTTGGTCAAAAGCAATAAAATTCTAACTTGACCTGGCCTATCAAATATAACATTTTATCCTCATAACAAAATGGTAGTAATGCTGTACCGAAAGGTCAGAGACACAATGAGGTTAATAACTTCCGCTTAAAAAATTCAAACCAGAGATGTAACCTTATAACTTTCTATAAGGTTTCCTCACATCAATTAGCAAATGAAACATCATTGGAAATATTCCTTATTACCACTCTCATAATTTTTGAGGATCCTGCTTAGAATCACAAACTAATCTGAAAAGGTATAGTTACCTATCAATATACTATGGACTCATTTGGACTTACTGTAATATTTCTAAGATAAAGTTTTAATAGTGTTTTTCAACCACTGAGGCAGCTGTTGAGGAACTATAAGAAGCCTGACAAATCCTGTGGGCATTAAGCCTATCTGCAGATGGTAAATAAAAAAATATTGGACACTTAGAAATATTACCATTTTTCAAATGTCTGTGGGTGCAGTTGTGATGAATAACTGAACGCAATTTGTCATTTTGTTTTTTTAACTATATTGAATATACAAGTAAAATCATGTAATCATATATAAGATTTTTGATGCTGAAAATAAGACTTTAACATGAAATGCTTTTTAGTGTAAAAAAGAAAACGAGACAAGATGGTAGCCAAGGATGATGTGAATTCATACACTGCTACAAAGTTTGAAAAAAAAAAAAAAACAAATGTGCTAAATACAGAGCTAAGCTCAGGAAATCCTCAGATGCTAGAGAGGAGGACGAATTCCAGTTAAGAGGTAGCAGGTGGCGAGCTCGAGGTGATGCCTGGTGACCTCAGGAAGGATCAGACAGACCCACACTCGATTACGAGACTAGAACGGAGACTTCACTGTCTCTGGAGTTCAAGGAAATGGGGCATTTGGTAAGAAAAGTTGATTAAACTGGGGCTCCCAGTTATAAGCATGACACTTAAGCAGCTGTCTTACCTGTGGAAAAAGGGACCAGATGATCTCTTCCCACTATTTTGTGGAAACAGAAAGAGAACTTGGTGCTTGACAAATTCCCAATGGGAAAAATCTTCTCTGAGAAATACAAACCCGATGAATCTAAAATCAGTAAATTAAGTCTCTACTGATAGAAAACAAATTCCTTGGTGTTCAGATAAAAACAAATGCAAACACATTAACTTTTGTGAAATTCAGGTACATGTGACTGCTACACAGAAGATGTGACTACTACTATAGACGAATTCAGAATAAATCTTTACGGACATCATGGTAAGGGCACTACCATCGGGAAGACTCAGTATACCTATAAGCATGGGAATGAGCCCTGGAACTAACAAACTGGAAATAACAGAATAAAATCTGAATAGAACTGTTTCCAAAATGCTTAAAACAAAAAGGTATTATTTTTTTTAAAGGCCAAATAAAACTTTCAGGAAAATCCCAATATTATTATTGACTTAAAAATTCAGTTGCTTGATTAAACATTAGATTGACCACAGATGAAAAGAGAATAAGGAACCCAGATCACAGAATTTCAGGACAAACTCAGTGGTAGCAAAGGAAGGAACACAGTGGAAAAGATGGTAGGAAGTCTTGCAACTTGAGATGCTCCCACACGGCTCATAGGAAGCCTAGAGGAGAGGACAGAGGGAGGAAAAGGAGACTCCTAAAGAAACAATGGTTGATCATCCTTCATCATTATAAGATGTGAGTCTTCAGACTGAAGATGTATACTAGACAGTTTTTTTAGAAAAACTATAAAACTGTGAAGCCAAGGAAAAGATTTAAAAACAACTAGAAACAGAAGCTATTATATATAAAGGATCGAAATTAGACTGAAGGTACATTTCTCATTAACAAAATAGAGGACAACAGACAGGGCAAAGATTCTTTAATATGCTGAAAGAATAAAAACTATCAGCAATGAAACTCAGTGAAGTTACCACTCAAAATGAAGACAAATAAACGTTCCTGACTCACATGAGTTATTGTTTGTACTAACACAAAAATTATTGAAAAGTAAGCTAAACACAGGACAAAGAAGATGCAAGAGACTAAGCATTGACCAGAGAATTTTTAAAAAATCATAAATATAGTCGATTTACAAAGTGCAGTCATTCTTTTAGAAAGGAAGAGTAGCAAAGATGGAAGGAAGGTGATGTAAGTCAAAACGAAGTCTTTGAATTGATAGGGATGAGGACAGAGTTATTGACTACCTTTAAACTTACTTAGACAATTAAGCACATTAAAGGTTAAAGATACCTATTAAAAATAAAAATTTTCAATAGAATAGAGAAGAGGAAATGAATAACATTCTAGCAATCCAAATAGAAAGCTGGTTAAATATCTTCCTGCCTGCAGGAAAAATATGGAGGAAGAAAATATGTAGGATGAATCCAAATATATAACAAATCATAATAAGTACAAATGGACTAAATACTCTGTTCAAAGATTGATTATGAAAAGAGGAAAATATATTTCAGTTACGTATTTGTTTATAAGGGACACACTCAAAATATTTTCACAGAAAGGTGGAAAATAAAGGGATAGTAAAAAAAATGTAACAGGTTTTACGCAGGACAAATTCCTGGGAGAGAAACTGCTTTACTAAAGGGTAGCTCCATTTGCCATTTTGACAGATACTTCCCAACAGTGTTGCATAGAGATGTTACCAAATTATATTCCTAATTAACAATAAATGAGTACTTGCTTTTTATTGTCTCTCCAGTGAGAATGCTATCCAGAGAGAATCAATGTTTGATTCTTAACATTACAGGCAAAAATAGTATTTGTGTTACTGTGAGAAGAATCTCACCTTTTAAAGATATTTTTGGAAGCCATTTGAATATCTTTTTTTTTTTTTGGTGAATTTTAGTTTCGGGTCCTTTTTCATTTTTCTCTATTGAGGCATTGGTTTTTCATATTTTTTAAAGAGTTGTTTTATTTTAAGGAGACTGGTCTATGTGTAAAAAGGGTTTCACATTTTTATTTTGCTATATATATTTTTAAAACTTTTTGAATTTAGTAATTTTTTATAGGTTCTGAATTTAGAGTCATCATTAGAAAGGTCTTTCTCTAGTTTTGTGTCATAAAAAATGGAAACTTAGAAAAGAACATTTCTAATATCTATGTTAGTGCTTTTATGCTTTCTTTACATTGGAATCATTAATCCATTTGTGACTCTTCCTGGTGAGAAATGTGAGCGTGTTTCCAGGTGCACTGGGACCCAGCTGTCCCAGGGCAAGTCCTCACTAAACAGCACAAGTTATTATCTCCTATTACACAACTTCTTGACTTTCTATTCTCTTGCTTGACCTGTCTTTTTACTTCATTTACCTGCACTATTTTGATTTAGTTATCATAACTATTTAATAGATTTTATACGAAGGTGCAGATTTGTCACCTTCACACTACTTTCCCAGATTTTTAAAATATTCTTGTAATGTGCTTATTTTCCATATAAAACTTAAACATAAACTTTAGATGTAAATTTACTTTGTGGTCCTACGTAGGATCTTGTAAAGGTCTATTAGATGAAAAGCATTGTTTAGGATAGATGATACATTTTAGAAACTGAATATATACTAAGCTATAAAATGAGTCTCAACAAATTCTAAATAATCTGTTATATGTTTCAAGTTTTCCAAATAGTCTTAAACAAAATACAACATAAGCTAAAAGAGAGTCAGACTTTTGATCTTTACATATCTGGAAATTTAAGAATACTTTTGAATAACTATTGATCAGAGAGAAAAATCACTATAGAACAAACAACATATTGAGAATTGAATCACAATAAAATTACTTAAATGTCCAAAGAATAAGCAAATCTTCATTTATATGAACTCAATTTAAGAACAGTAAAAGAACAGTATTCTAGGGATTAATGGATATACTGACCAAGCTCACAGATGGATAACAGAAACGTATGAACACAGTAATTCTGCCCAAACTTCCTTACTATCTGAGATAGCTTGCTACTTTACTGCAAATCCTGATGAGTCTGTCTAGCTAGAAGATATTAATTACTGAATAACAAGTCTGGACTCAGGAATGGAGAATCAAATTATTTTGTGGAATAACCTTATTTTAAATTTCTGTCAAAAATGCTAACAACACAGCTAAAGGTCAGTTGTATGTAGATCTTGAATTTATGCACACTTAACCTTTATTATCTGGGAATTGTATGTTCCCAACTACAGCAGTCAGTAAATGATACTTTCAAGTATAATAAATAAAAAAGAAACAGTTCCATGTTCTATAGTTTTGAACATTCCCAATCTCTATCATTAGTCATAAAGCTAAAGGATTCATTTAAAACTTCAAAAACAGCACTTATTTTCACCAGAGAGGAATATAAAGGAGCAAAATATGTATTCAAATACATCTTCAAGCTTTCTCTTTCCTTTATCACATTTCTGTATACTGCTAAAAATAGTATAATTTGTTCAGGGGTATATTAGGAATAATTATACTTTGGAATAACAATTCTTCACAAAATGGGGAAGCAAAAATATGTGATAGGTCTGGAAAGTCTTGGCAGAATCTTAGAAACTGAAACAGAAACAGACTACCTGTGACTTTCATTGGTATTAATTGTAAAACATAGGATTATTTTACAAAAACTCTCCCTAAATTAGATAATATACTCACAATTGTACTACACTGAACAAGTAAAGAGAATTAAAGAGACTGTGGTGGGGGCTGGGGATTTAGCTCAGTGATTAGAGTGCTTGCCTTGTAAGCACAAGGGCCTGAGTTCGATCCCCGGCCACCAAAAAAAAAAAAAAAAAGAGACTGTGGAAGTATTAATTCGGGTGAAGTTGATGATATGAGACAATTTTAAGAATGAATGATTATGATAGTAATGGTATTGTCTATCTTTCACATATAAGCATATAATTTTATAAAGTATGTATTTTGCAGAAATTAGTTTCAATTTATTAAAGTTCCTTATTCTCAGAACTTCTTACATTTCTTAATCAAATTTCACTTAGGAAACTAAAGCAAAAAATACACTGAAGAGCTGTGACAGTTATAGTGCTATGCTGAACATCAGGGAGAGATGACACTCAATGGGCAGCAAAGGTAGGGAAAGTGTATGAGAGGAACATGATTTATGGTTTAGATCAAGAATGTCCCCTAAAGGCCTCATGCATTCACAAGTAGGACTTTTGGAGGGTGATTAAATCATTGGCAATAGCTGACTTGCTGTTAGGCAGTGGGGCCTAGTTGAAAGAGGCTGGTCACTGAGGGCGTGACCTCGTAGGGTGCTTTTCCCTTCTCGGCTCCCCACTCTGCTCTCTACTTCTTGGCAGCCATGATATGAGAAATTTTGTACCACTATACCCCTCTGCTAGGCATTCTGCCCTGGAGATGCCCAACTAAGGACTGTAAGTCCAAATAAACAACCTCTTTAAGTTGTGAGTGTCCAGTATTGTGTCTCAGTGATGAGAAAGTGACTGAGACACTTATGTTCTGGGGTTAATAGTTTAATATGAAGTTTCTTGAAAGAATGAATCCCTGTGCTCCACTTTTGTGGAGGGAAGCCTATGTATGGAATGGGAGAGACTTGGGTTCAAATCTGTCACTTGTATGCCAAACTCTGTGACCAGTGGAAACTTTCTGAGTCCATGGGCCTTAGTTCATCATTTGCAAAATGACAGCTGATTCCTGGAGTTATCACAAGGGAGAAATGAGTCAGCATGTGCTAAGTGATGTTAATTCCCTCTCTAATCTCCAAAGTAAAAATATACACTCATAGAAAGTTAAATTTCAAATGATTAAGTGCCAAAGGAGTTGCACACCAAGTACATCTAAAAAAAGGTTCTGGTTACAGGGTGACTTGGGGGAAGATCAAAATCCAGGAGTGAACATCTGAGAAGAGTTATACCTCATGGTCCATAGCAAAAATTCAAGTAAAAAGTCACAGGGAACTGAGCTGTGGTACTGACCTAGAAGGCAGAGTTAAAAATGACAGAAGGGTGAGCACATAAGGAGACAATGGGAGAGTATTTTCAGAGTTGGGACACTAAGTGGACATAGAACATGATAGCCATGATGGAACATGCATCACAGCTAGGCTTCCAACATTTAGGACAGGTGAAACAAATGTTGGCACTGTCAGAACTAGGGAACTTGGCAGGGAATAGTATTATGGGCCACATGTTCAGTGTGAGATGTAGACTACAAGACCTCTAGGTAGATGTGACCAAAAGATTTAAGACTTGCATTTGGGCTTTGGAATAGAATTGGAACTAGCATGGCAGACAACAGTGTCACTGCATGAAGGTCACAGGGGTTGTGAGAATGCACGGAGAGGAGATACTGTAGAGAAACTTCAAGGACTATCCTCAGCAGGACAGATGGCAGCAGGAGACTAGACAGAGAGCTAAGAGAACCGTGCAGGACAGCAGAGTGTTTCTAACCCTGGTGCCAAGTGTTCAGCTAGCCTATCACAGAGGAAGTAAATGATAATAATTGGAATTATGAAAACTTGACATAATGTATAGTCAGGTATACAATCAGGTGAAACAAGTCATGGTACCAACTGATTTGTAGTAATAGAAAAGTTTTTTAAAGAATAGAGAAACTTACAAAGGAACTTGAACCATCTCATGAAGAGAGACTACTACTGGCACTTTTAAAGACCTATCTGCCTCCTCAATACCGCAGTCCTGCCAGGCCTATTCATAGCTTAGAAACTTTCAGGCATTCTTGGAGTTGGTCCTGGAAGTATCTGTGCAACACTGGGGAGCGAGTATGGTCAGAGAGGATACCCTGGAAGGCCCTATTGTTAAGAATCTATCAATTAAGGTTTTATTTTGTTTCTTTTTAGAAACCTGCTTCAAATTACGTGTTGTTTTATCTTGTGGTGTGACTATAATTAGGTCACCTAATTGGTCCTAAGAAGAAAAAAATTCAACTGTTTAAGTGAGGTGGCAAGAAAAGACAGGTAATTCCAGTGGGTGGCACAAATGGAGGAACCATTATAGAAACTTTAAAAGAACTTGCCATTTAACTACTAATAAGCAGGTCAACTAGCCTGATCATGCTTTGGCACATGTAGGCCAGTTGCTGACATGTACTGTGGCTTCCCAGGAAAGGAGGACTGTGGAAGGAGACAGACAATGGGTCCAGGGGCTCCTCTCTGCTCCTCAGCACAAGCTATGATTGTCACCAAGGTACTCAGTTTATGCCTCAGTTTCCTCACCTGTAAAACAGGGCAATGATAGGACATGCCTTGTAGGGACTGCTGGGAGTTAATGCACATGAGAGCTCAGAACAGCACTGGGGTAATAGAAAAGCACCCATAAATGCAAGCTATAAAACAGCTGTGAAGAGATCCTCTGCTGTTTCCATTATGGCGTTACCTCATCATAAACTGCAACTGTCAGTTTAATTCTGTATGTTTATTATATAAATTTTACTGTGCAGAGAAAAAATTTCTCTTTTTGGTATGCAACATTTTCTCAAACTGTTCTGGTGCTCCTGTCATTTTGTTTAAAGCAACTTGAGGACGGAAACCATTTGTGAAGAACAAGGAACATGGGACACAGAAAGCTTGTAGGGTAAAGTGGGCATATGTCAGCATCTGCCAGGGATTCAGAGGACTTCGAAATAGGTCCCAATATCCTTGTAGAATATGAAAATGATGCCATCTTTTTGGGTTTGCGTGGAATAACAGTAAATTGAGGGGATAAGAACATGCAATGCTGATTATTTCATCTTTATTACAGTAACATTGTACTTTGTTAAATGTATTTTGAGTACAAATAAGTGTATTTATAAAATGACTACAGATCTGTATGTAAGTTGATTAAATAACACTGTAAAATTTACTGGTAACACATTTATCAATTAAAATATTTTCCAATTTTTAATGGGAAAATACTACTTATCTTGTGGAACCTCTGCTTTCAGAGTTTAATGTTGGGCCAAGCATCAGAGTGTGCTTCTTTCATAGCAAACACAATATTGAGAATCAAGTTATTTTGACATTTTTGAGTTTTGTGTAGATACATAGAAAAATGGGCTCAGTACATGAGATTATAATTTTGGAAATAAGCATTGAAGTCATAATCTCAAAGCCAAGTTTTAAAAATATTGCTATATATGTATTTTTAATTTGCTGTAAAACAGACTAAACTACTTAGTCTACAGTGTATTTCCTTGAATGCAGTGAAGGTTACAGAGAAAATTCAAACCCACACAGAACAAAGGGGTCATTGCCATGGTTCTCATTACACAACAGTGGTACTGGAGTCTGTTTTCCCTGTGAACCTTGTTTCTCACATATCTGCTAGAGAAAAGTCAAGCATCTCCATTTAGGGCGATCTTGGCTGTACTGCTAGTTCTCCAATCTAAATTTCTTGCATCACCTATTTGTTTTGCTGTGGGGTACCTAGATTCTCTTTCTTACTCCCTTTAACTATTATTTTACATGAATGCACACACACACACACACACACACACACACACAGCCGACCAATCATATTCTGGCTGCTAAAAGCTATCTGAAGATAGGTTTCCATGTTCCATGAGGACAGAGCAATGTTCTGTTTGCCTGTGATACCTGGTATCAACTGCCCCTGTGACATTTTAAGCAAAGTTTGCAGAACAAATAGATCATTCTATTTTAGGTTGGAAGTAAAATCCTCTAAAGTGGACGGCTGTTGATTACCAATTCCATTGCACAAAAGATATGGTCAACCAAAATACCATATATGCAAACTCAAAATACCTCGTTTTGTTTTTATTAAGAATTTGTAATATCATAGGTGCCTGAAGTCCATAATTTCATGATCTCCATACTTAAGGACATCTAAGCACATTGCAAGTGTTTTCAGTTCCTCCAGACCTGCCTTTGCACCCAGCTCAGACAGCTTTCCCTGTCCTCTCTGGAAAGAATGAAGCCCTGTGCCCTAACATTTTGCACATACCTCTACTAGGGAATTTATTATGATTATGGATTTGGTTATATTCTGTCCCTTCACTCAATTTTGAGCTCTGGATGGCATATTCCATCCATTTTTTGATTCACAGGATTCTACATGAACTCATGGTACAGGGCTACTTCCCATTTGGTGAATGACTTAATCAGGCAGCAGGCTCTCCAATGACCTCCTAACACCGTCACTTTCCTCTCTTGCTCATTTTGCAGGGTACAGCCAAAGCCTTACTTCTAAAATGTTCTGTTCCTGTCACTGTGCTGCAGGAGGCCCTTCACTAGCTGTGTGCAGGGTGGATCCTATACCCTTGACCATGGCAGTCTTGCTTCTCCAGAACTCGTTCCCAGGTTTTCTTCAGCTTCATACTCTGATTTTTCACTCCCACATTCTAAGTTTAGTTACACCATATAGTGTACTCTTCTCTGAATTTGTCTTGCATTCCTGTTTGCCTGGAGTGCTTTTCCATTGTGATGTTTATCTTTATTCTTTATGAAATCTTATAAATGCTGTATCTTATTTATATAATAGTCAAGAGTGTAGATTTTGGAGCATAAGTCCAAATTCTTCACCTGTCTCTGTGGCAAATCAGTTATATGACCTTGTGAAGTCACATTAGGTTCCTCATTAAAATGGAGATGATAACAGCAAATATTTCAACTGTCTTGGTAAATAACACAATTAGTTAATCCATGTAAACTATCTAGAACACTGCCTTGTACGTGCTTACCATTATTAGTGCCACTTTAATATAATAGCATTAAGCATATTATATTTTAATTTTGTGAGTAATGATTAAATATGTGTCCAAATATTTACTGATTCAGTAATATGGATGAAATCTCTCATTGCCTTTCTTGTCGGAGTATAGAAGCAGGAGAAAATGTCTCCTGAATAGGAAGGGGCTGCGGAGGCAAGATAGAGGGAGGGTGAAGCACAAGTGGTCAGCATTACATCCCAGGGCCTCCAATTAGGGTGAAGTTGTGCATGTGTACACACTTGTCATATGTGCATGTCACAGGCAACTAGAAAGGACTGAGGCAAATCCTGGCATGTTTGAATATGTTGGCATAGGACAGCAGTTGACTTTGTATTTTGTTTCTCAGGGCAGAGAGCAAGGAAGTTTTGAGTCACAGCAGAAACTGAAGGTGACATCTCCATGTCAGGGACAGGATGGCACACAGCATAGTCTTCAGAAACAGTCATCAGACATCACCAGTGCCTAGAGAACAGACCAAGAACCAGCTCTGACATGGCAACCTCAAAAACAGGTATAGGGGTAGTGGCCCCACCAACGGTCTGGTGAGAAGACCTACAAGTTCAAATATGTAATCTGTAGGAACAAGGAAATGGAAAACGAAAGTTGATTCTAGACTCTCTACCCCACAGAAGAGGCCATCTAAGCTTCAGTCTACACACAGGCGATGGCAACTGTAAGGAAAAGAAGGAAGTAAGGGAATTGAAATGCTAAGGGACAGACTGGTCCCAAATGCCTCTTTCTCCTCCTTTCCAACTTTCCAGATGTCAAGAGCTGCAATGGAATCTCTAGAGCAAGAAGAGAACAGTCAGGGCTGGGGATTTAGCTCAGTGGTTAGAGTGCTTGCTTTGCAAGCACAAGGCCCTGAGTTCAATCCCCGGCACCAAAAACAAAAAGCAAACAAGAAGCGAACAGTCATAATGAAGAGGGTTACAATGGTTTGCACTTGTGAGGTGTTTATTCCCATCACCACTAGGTACTTCCCCCAATAATTGGTTCACAGTTCACCTCTTAATTAGAACTTTCTTTGGACCAGCTTTATATTTGACACAGAATTTACCAGGGCACAGTGGTTGCCATATAGAACTGAATGGATGATGGATAAATGAATGGATAAAAAAATGAATAAATTTTTCTTTAGTTAATTCAGTCCACCCTCCCTGGATCAAATATTTTCTATTACAGTACTTTTTTTCTGGAGTTTTCTACAAAATATGTCAAGCAAGTGTTGGTTTCAGACCTCATGGATTTAGTCATCTGGGATAACAAGTCATTTTGTATGACTTTAAATCCTTCATTTCAAACTCCTTTTGATTCACAAGTGAGTACCAGAATCCCATTTAGGGTAAAATGACTTGCCCAAAGGCAGAAAGTGATTGAATTGCCCACTCATCAATCCTAACTTATTTAGGCTTCTTTTCTTTTTTCAACTGAAAGGGGTTTTTTATTTCATTTAGTTTTCTGCACTTTCGATTCATGAAATGTACCAAACAAGGCACAGATTATTAGGTCTATCAGATCTTGCTTCATTCCAGAGTTTTATGTTATGACCCACAATATGCAGTCTCACAGTTCCCAGAGTGCCACTGTCGTGAGAGTCACAGAGGTTTATAGTCACAGTGCAACTCTTTTGTAAGGCCTGGAATGAGGGGAAGCAAGAGCAGCAAAAAATTCCCCCAGTGCTAGCCCATAGTTTTCACATAAAGCAGTATAAAGAATAGAAAAGATTGAACAAAGTAACTGAATGCTTCAGTGGGCTGGATCTTCAGTTTTGCAATATACTATTAGGATTAGCAACTAATTTTAAAAGATCAGCAAATCTGAGTAGTTGGATTTAGCGGATTAAAATATTAATCATGTCATTACATTACACTCAAATTATTAAAATTAGAATCCTCAATAAGCATAGAAACCAAGTCTTGGCTATCACTGTTCCTGGTGATGTGTAATGTATAATAACTGACTCCGGGGGGAGGGGGAGAGTTCTGATCAGTATTATTTGCTTATTTCTCTGCTATAAATTTCAAGTTACCAATATGAAATCACTGAGAAGAGATACATATAATTAGTTCTCAGAAGCTGTAAGAAACTTTGTATTATGACCTAGTGTATCTTAATAGAATTTTAGCTTATTCTGTACACCTAGAGAAATGTATTTCTTACATAAAAATTAATGTGAAATATCTAGAACTTGATTGGCCAGGATAATCTACAAAGTTCTCAAACTGTGTTTTGACTGCCCAGACTTCTAAAGCACAGGGATGGTTTGATGTAACAGTGTTGCACAAGTGATTCTGATGGTGCATTTTACGTCATAACAGGATTTTATCTTCTTCACTCTCCAAGAAGTAAAAAGAATTGAATATAGAAAGAAATTTGGAGCTATAAGGCATGAAATGAATATACAGTTTATTTTACTGAAATTATTTTCCTTCTAGCTATACACAATTTTTGGTATCTCTCATTGATAGAGTTATTTTTTCCTTCTACCTTCTCTTGTTCACAATTACTTTCTTCTGGCTTTCCATTTACTCAGGGAGGATATGACATTATGGCCAATAAGTGCTGGCACAGTTGTGTTAGTTAGGCTTGTTCAGCTGAATGACTCTAGAAGCCCAGAGATGAAGGAGCTCCATGGTGGGTTGGTTGGTCGAAAGGCTTACCAGTATCACCACAGCCAGTTTTTCTTTATGTCATTCAAAAAATGTCAGCTGGCTCTCCTCCCAATGGCAAAATGGCTGCAAAACTCCAAGAAACAAAACTAGACATAGTAACAACCAGAAGCAGAAAAAGGAAAAATATTTTTTTCTTTTTGTGTCTTCATAAGAGGTAAGGAAATTTCTCATGATCTATTCTTTTTCACCCTGAGAAATGAGTCCCAACTACTGCAATTCAAATCGCTGCAAATACAAATTTCCTGTTCACAACAGCTTCATCCCATCTTTATTTTCCAGGCATAAAGAAGAATATGGCTGGTGGTGGAGGCCACTAAGGGCCACTAAGAGTGTCTGCTATGGACAGTAACCTACAGAAACTAGAAAGAGTCATGAATAGGCTATGATGTACTCAGAGAAGTCAGCTTGACAACCACCGGTGTATTAATCCCTTGTCGATTTGTAACAACTTATCACAAGCTCAGCGCATTTAAACAAGACAAATGATTTGTCATATGAGTCCAGAAGTCAGTAGTTCAAAATGAGTTTTACAGGCTAAAATGAAAATGTTGGCAGAGCTGTGCTGGTTCTCATGTCTTACTAAAGAATCCATTTCCTTGTCTTCCTGAACTCTAGAGGCTGCCTGTGTTTTTTGGCTTGTGTCCTCTTCCTCCATCTTCAAAGAGCATCACTCACCCTCTCCTGGCACAGTCACTTGGCCTCTGTTTTTACTTTCTTGCCTCTCCTATATAAAGACTAGCCAATGTGTCACACTGAGGCCACCTGCATAATTCAGGACCCTTAACTCAATCACCTCTTCTAAGTCTCCTTGCCACTCCTTGCATCTTCACAGGGCCTGGAGGTGATGACACAGGCCTCTGTGGAACCATTTTCTGTCTACCACAGTAGAGGATTATAAAATGTCACTCTTAGCAAATTTGCAAGAAAATTTTATATTACTTTAAAAGCAAGACTTGAAATGGGGGGAACGTGGAGTAGATGAGGCACGAGGAAAATTATCGTTATCATTCAAATTAGCAGGCATATGGCCCTGATAAAGACACGTATTATCATATTAAGGAAAGCACTACTGACATCTTCATGTTATCAAGGTCATTTTGATGATTTAAACATTACATAAGAAAAATAGAATTTTGTCAGTTATTTAAAATATTATTTGCATGGAACCAATTTTAACTCATTAACACGGTAGAAAACAATGGTGGATTTGATGCTACTAAAGCAGGCCCTCAAGGACACAAGCTCCCTCTCCACGGCTGCATGATCCTAAGAAATAGTGGTATTAGAATTTGAACTTGATACTGCCTTCTATCCTCCAATAGAGGTGCAAAATAATCAAAATCCAACCCTTCAAGGTTGGATACCATTAGGCATCTGCAGACCTTTCATAATTTTGATAAATCAGCTTTTAAGCTTAAAAAATGACCTTAAAAACAAAAGCAAAACAGGAGAGATTCTCACGAGCCTGAGATATTTAGATACAGAACCTATGATAGACAACCTTGTAAGACAGATTTCTTCCAATTGTATGATTTTGTTTTTTCTACTGGCTTATTAATATGGAACAGAGAATGGATAACTCTTTACAAAGCATTTTCCCATTCATTTAGGGTTTACTACTCCACTACATCTGCGGGGACTTTTGGAGTTAGGTGTGACCTTGCAGCTGACTTCCAAACAATCCAACATGAGAGAGTGACTGGACACTTCTTTATGTGATTGTCATGCTTTCTTTCCTCCCTCCCTTGGTGTGGTGCAGAGGAGCCAATGAGCCTGGAAGTAGGTGATGAAAATGTTAGTGAAAGCAGAAATGGAAGGGTCTGGTCCCTAATTACCACCTGAGGAGAGCTGCTCACCAAGTGCTGCTCACAAGTCAGAGACACAGCCACACATGTGCATGAAAGAGAAACAGGCTGTGCTTATTCAATGTGTGTGAAGGATCTGAGGTCTGCTGGGTATCATGCGAACATCTGCTTCTTTCTCCTCTTTGCTTTATCATCTTAGGACTGGCTACAAAATCCAAGGCAAAACCTGTGTGGAAGTTGCTTCTGCATTATTCTCTGCAGAACTTGACATGATGCCTTCTGGAGGGAGATGAAGAAAGGGGGTTGGGTTTTTATATACTGTAGACGCTGCCTGAAGGGGAGGAGAAAGGGACTAACATTCTCAAATAACATATTAAGATTTCTTCTACTCACTTGAAGCTAAATATGTACATTGATAATAACCTTGAAAATGCTCCCATAACAAAGGGGACTTAAAATGAATTATAGAAATTCATTTGAAATTTTGAAACAATGATTTTTACGAGACAAATATTTTAAGATTTTAGCCAATGCTTTTCAATTTACTTGCATCATTAAATATGGTACAGTTTTCAGTGTAATGAACATGATATTGGGCAGACATTAGATCCGCTCAGTATTAAAACATGAAAAAAAGAAAAGAGCGGTCGACAAACCTTGAGAAAAATAAAATGTTCTGCAAACCTCCAATAAATGAAGATGCCTGCAAGCAGAGTTTTTTTTTGAAACAAATAGATGCAACTAGAGTCACACTCTATTTCCAGCCAGATAAAAAATAAATTTCTTATCCTTCAAATATGTGAATTTCCACCCAAATTCACTATAAGTGTTTAGAAGACAGGCAGCTTTCAGATGTACCTAGTGGGCACGTCCTTGGTGCTGAGTGCTCTCTTGTGGAGTAAATACAGGAAAATGCTGTTGTTTATCCTCCCATACTCATATGAAACATACACATATTCAATTCCAACAGTCTACCTGACAACAAGACTTGTCTTGGGAAGCAGCTTTTTGCTGTTCTGATGTCTCCTCTGTGCCCAGTGCCTCTGTGCCCCGGTACATGCCTGTTCTCTCAGGTTTCTGGCTATGCCACATTTTACTCATTCAACAAATATTTCCTGAGTGCTCCTGTGTGCTATAAACTAAGTACCCTTAGTATAAGACGGGCACAACTATCCTCCCTCACCGAAAAGAACTGATCATCAAATACAGAACACAGACCAGTTAGTACATTCTAAGAAGAGTGGGTACTGTGTTGGCAGAACACAGGAGGTGACATAAAGGGACCCCTTGCTGGTTTTTTTTTTTTTTTCCGTTAACATGCCCTTAAGGCCACCAAACAACAATGACAGCAGGGCTCTCATGTCTTTTGAACATATTTTCTTGTATTTGTTTTCTAACCTAGCATTCAGTTACTGTGCATTTTCTTGCTTTGTTATTACAAATGTTCATACTCATTCTATAAAGTTGTTCCATCAGAGTGACTTAATAATTAGATAAGTCACATATACTCAACAGCAATAGTTAACCTGCAGAAGGATAATTTTAGGGCATGTATAATATTCAGTGATGCCTGTGATTAGACAAACTCTACTCACTGTAGAAACAGACGAGCATGGCAACTTAAATTGTAATTAGCCATACTTTTTCAGTGTGAAATACAAAGGAAGTAAGAAAGATTTACTTGACTTTTGTCCAGATCAAAAGACATTGACTGGTTATGTAGATATAATTTTTTTCCTCTGGCTTCTAATTTCTGGATTCTTACATAAAGCTTTTAGTGAACCAAATTTTTCTTTGTTTGTCTTTATCAAATTGAGTTTTGAAAAACAGACTTTTTTTGCTACCAATTACCAAACCGGTCATCCCTCTGCACTTGCCATGAGAATGCTAAACTGTGAACTTGGGCCATTTGCATGTGTGTCCAGGATCCCTCTACACACAATGCCCCACCCACCCAATTTGGGCCTGTCTCCAAGTCATAAGCAGGACTAGAGTCTGGGCACCTTCTGGTTCTTTCCTCCATAAATGAAAGGTAATGCCTCAAACTTGAAGTTCCAAAGGAAAATAAATCTTAACCACTGTGGTTTTTAATACTTCAAGTGAATCTTCATCCATATTTTACTCTCAAAATTGTGAAGATTTTTTGTACTAAGCATCCAGGAATTGCTTATGAAAAGGGGACCTGCTGGTAGATCTAAATAGGCATATTACATTTTCACTTTCTTAAAAATAAGATGTAGATGCATTTTAATTTTCAGTAAAGAGAGACAAAATAAGAAAAGAAAAAATTGGAAAGACTTGAAATTGACAGTGTAAAATTTGCTCCCTCCCACTCTTGAGGGGATGAAAGTCTCAAAGAAAAGAAGCCAGAAGTTGTTGAAGCCAGTGTAGTGTCTATTTATTATAATAAGCAAATCATGACCTAGGATAAATCTAAGGAAATTCCATTATTCCTAAATCTCTGACTTGCCTCACAGGTTTTTTAAATGTGAGGAACATGGAAAATAATGCACAAAAGTGTGGGTTCAGTGCCACAGTTAATTCCATTACATACAATAATGGATGAGTCACTGAAGCAGGTAATTAAAATTGGCATGCGGCCCACCAGCTGGGTTTCAGTGTTTCCTGGGACATTGGTGCTGGTGAGAGGCAGCTATGGTCACAGCTCCACAGCTCCAGGCCTAGTCTCCCCGTCACAGCCAGGAGTCCTGGCCACTGCTCTGCTGGCTCAGTGTCTGGACTTACCCCAGCCATGTGGCCTCTTTGTTCACCTCGGCCAAATTACCAAGGATGCTGCCAGTAAGAGCTACAAAGGTGAGACAAAGAAGGAATGCAAGGCAACCAGGAACTCAACCACACACAGTGCAAGCTCTCCTGTGTGTCCATATTCTAGTCTGTAGCGACTTCGTCTTGGGTTTATCTCTTTCTATCTATCTATCCTCCCCACTAGATGACAGTTCAATGAGAACTCCCCATTCAAAATATGGTGCACATTACTGAACACACAGTAGATGCTCAGCAGATGTTTGTTGAAAGTTAAAGCAGATCTGTGAGCTTCTGGGCCCACCCTCCTTTCAAATGCCTGAAGTCTATTTCCTTTCCTGTGGCCAGCAATGGAGCACGGGGTGGGGGGTTCTATTCAGCTAGGTCAAGTCAAAGTTTGCCTTACTCTAAAGAGCACCAACAAACCCACTAAGTACAATCTACTTGGTGATAATCAGTAGTTGGTTGCATGCAACTATTCTTACAAAGTCAGAATTCGTGAAAGAAGAACCCAAATACTTTGGAGCGTTGAAACTGTGCATATTATGATGAAAATATGAAAAGTAAATTAAAGTTTGGTCTTTCATAGGAATGATGATCCTTAACTCAGAATGAAGAATTAGGACATAGTGTTCCTTCTCCGGAAGCAGGAGCAGAAGGTGGAATGTCCCCCAGGAGCTGCCCTCCCTTGGGAACCACAGGGAGCTCAGGCTGAAGCTGGGGCAATTAAGAGGGATGAGACTAGACTCCAAGAAGAAGCCAGTTTATGCAGGGGTTTAGAGTTTATCCAGAAGGAAAGGGAAAGCTGCTAATCAGCAAACTGAGAAATCAGATCTGTATTTCAAGAGTTAACAATTAGACCGCTGTGTGAACTATGTGCTAAGCAAGACAAACTTGGGCTGAGACAAATTGTTAGAGCTGAGGGCATTTGAATTACAAGGTGTGATCCAAAATATGGTGAATGGCTAAATTTAAAAAATTAATACAGTAAAAGACACATTGCTATTAATCCCCCTCAAAATACTCCCTTTTGCTTCACACCACCCATCGCATTGTTCTTGCCACTTTCTGAAGCAGTTCTGGAGTCTTCTTTCATGAGTGTCTTTCACTTGTGCCATCCTGGCCGCCCTGATGTTCTGAATCATTTCAAAACTTCTACCTTTCATGGTCAGTTTTACTTTGGGGAAGAGCTAATAGTTGAACGGTGCCAGAAATGGTGAATAAGGTAGATGACGATACACCATAGTGTTTTTATAAGCCTGCATTTCTGTTGGATGGTAGAAATATTCACTCTATTTTTTTATCATACATTGTAAAAATACTCACAAAAGAGGACTTCTAGAACCGCTTTAGAAAGTGTGGGATAAGTGTGTTTGAAGCAAGGGGGAGTGTTTTGAGGGGCAGTAATGGCAATGTGCCTTTTGCTGTCATATTTTTAAATTTTAACGTTCACTGTATATTTCAATCACACTTTGTAGAAAAGTGGTCTGCGCCTTTTTAGGGTCAGCAGGGATGGCAAAGGGCAGACCTACTCAGGAGATATTTAGGAAGTAGAAGTTAAAGACTGAAACAAGGGACTTAAGATTGGGAGTGAAGAAGGGCCCGTGGTAAAGGGTAGTCCTGGTCTCATTTCTTGGGGAACATGTATAGGATGCTGTCAACCACTCTAGATGGGCCCCTGTTTGGAGCAGCTCTGGGAAGTGACTGTGGCTGCAGGGTCATGACTTGTGCCATGGACACACTGAGTTCTGAAGTAGGTCCTGTCCCCCAAGTGGAGATGCTGGGAAGGTCTGCCAGCGTGTGAGCCTGGAACATAGAGGGAGTCTGGGCCCGGGCAAAAAATCACTACCAGAGTGCTTGTGGCCAGAAAGAAGAGACACAGGAGAGATATCCCCACAGAATGGGCAGCAGAGAACTACATCCTCAGAAAAAGCCCAAGAGAAAGAGAAAGACAGCAAAGTATATTCAGATCAGGAAGCTAAGGAGGGAGGTGCAGGCAGGAGGTTGCTGGGTGACAGCAACAAGGATTTGGAGGCGACAGTGAGAGTTAATTGTGGATATTTTGTTGATTGATGATGGCAGGACTGTTAGAGGTACTGGGCAATAAAGAGCAGGCGACGACTCTTCTTTCCCAATGTGACATTTTTAGAACAGTTATAATACTAAGCTTGGACTGCAAAATATCATTGGTAAGCAATGGACCTTTCAGAATGAAACACGGCGAAAGGAAGGAAAAAAAAAGATTGGGTGATTTGTTATTCTTTAGTAAATAAAAGTGAAAACATGACAAAATTAAGAAAGATTACCAGGAGGCAAGAGACATAGCTAAGAAACTGCAAGACTCTGATGTAAATGCAGGCAGCACCTGCTCTGTCAGTGTTCAAGGCATAAGCTGGTTAGGGTTCATTCCACTGATTTGCAACCAAAAAGAGCTTTAAATAAAGTATAATGTTTTGTCCTGTCATTTCTCACTTAAGCTATATGCAGAAGTCAGGTTGAGAAGGATATACTCACATTTGGTGTTACTTTTACTGCTTTTATGAGGGGGCAAAGAAGGGAGGATAGTTCAAGAGCAATTTCAAGTTTGTTTGTTTTTTACTAATTGGTTCACAACTCCATCTGTCACAGGATTTCTCCTCTCTCTCCATAACTGACAAGGTGACTGGTATGTTCACATAAGAAATATTTTCACATTTATAAACAAGTTGTGCTAATTATCAAGACCATTTTAATTAAATTTTGCAACAGCTGGTCTGTACTCTTGGCAGTCAGCCTTAAGATCACACCATTTCCTGACCAGTCAGACTGGAAGTATTACGTTTTCTTTACATTGTTACTCTGACAATTTAAATGAAGGGGCAACATATCCATGAGTAATTATTTCCCATCATTAGGATGCCCCTAAAGATTCCTGGTTTTGGGAGTACAGAGATATCTTGCTGAAGACATTTGACATGGCTATGGTCTTCACTCTGCTTTACTTGAGGAAGCTGAGGTTTCATTTATCTTGGAGAAATCCAGACCTCATGTTCCCTAGCTCTACTTTAGCAGGAGAGTCAGTGTCTATAGGCAAAAGGGGCAGATTCAAGGATATAGCATTTTAACCTCTGCCATTGCCTCATTAAAACAACAGTAAACTAGCAGAGGAAACCCAGTTCTTCTATACAAAAGTTGCAACAAAACAGTGTGCAAAGTCTTCCCACGGTCCTCAAAGGACATGTGGGTGGAGCCATCCACTGACCGCTGTTTCCAGGTGACAGCAGCAGATGTGAGGGAGGCAGTGGGGAGAGAGCAGTGGCCACCTGATGTGAGGAAAAGAACTTCACCCTCAGTGGCTGAACAGCCACATGAGCAATATGTGGAGCTAATAAAGGTTACACACACTCAGTTTGTGGGGAAGGCGTTTGAGACATGGTCTGAAATGGCCCCAGTCCTGTACAAATCCCTGCAGACTGGGGAGAGCAGCACCAGATCCAAGGAGGAAAGGAAAAGTAAGCTTCCTGAAAGGGAGAAAGACTGGAGAAGGCAGAACACAGGAATATGAGGTCATTTCTAAAAGGCATTTGGAAGAGAGATAGCAGAAGAGGAAGCTGGAGAAATGTGATGCTAGAAAAGCATCTTAACCAATGCCTCCCTTCTAAAAGTTTAGGGAGAGAAAAAGAGTTGTCAAATCCTTTACAAGATCATTTTAAAAAGAGAATAAGGTGCAAAACGATGTCTTTACAGATAATGGAAATATGCCCAAATTAAAGAAACACTAAGTAGATGTTTCAAAATAAGGTAAAATAAATTTTAAATGATAAATGACATTTAAAACTATAGCAGTTATAAAAATTCAAAAATGAAGTGGTCAAATTCACAAAATAATTTATAATGCAATAAAATAAAAAAAAAATCAGAAAAGCAGCCTAAATTGGAAGGAACACATGAAAGAATAACCACAACAGAAAATAGTTTATGAGAGAAGTAGAAGATGAAAAGAAGGAAAATTTTAAATACCAAAAATCAATAAAGTGCTAAAAAGAATTTTAGAGAAAGTGACCGTTGGATATAGGCAAAAAATAGACTTGACAAACATGAATCCCCAAAAGTCGACAGAATGAGTACATACTAAAATACTGTAATTCAAGGAAACATTCCAAAAAAAGACTCAAAACTACCTATTAAAGGGAAGTCTATGTTCTCGGAAATTCAAATCCCGAAAAAGCTAACACTGAGCTACATTTGAAAACAGTTAGTGGATCTTTGCTAAAAATAAAAGTAAAATCTAGGAAAAATGACCAATTCACTTACAAAAGTTATCATCAGATCTTTCGATAATACTTTCTAAAAAAAAATGGAGAAAACTCATAGGAGAAAACTATGAGTCAAAGATTTTATACCCAGCCACAATAACGTTCCAAGTCTCCCACTAAGCAAAATTCAGAGAGTGTTTATGGATCTCAGAAACACTTCCTGAGGACTCTACTGGAAAAGGAGATTCACATAACCAAAATCTCCAGAGAGGGCTTGCTGTAAGGAGTGGTGACAAAGGTTAGGTATAAATTTACCTATTCTACCCACAGACATGCTTCCAAAAAGGTGATTGACTGGAATAAACAGATGCTGTATATGACAGATCATGGAGAGGGATGTGAATTTGAATCTCATTCATACACTAAATATAGTGTCATGTAAAATAAAGGGAGCCAATTAGAGATTTTAAAATGGGTGTCAAAAATAAATGCATAAACTTACTAATAAAATGATAGTTTTAATTTAAGAAAAGAAAATAAAGTATAAGAATGGTTAGAAAGTTTTACAAGTGGGTAACTCTCGCTTCAATTACATATTCTCTTCAACTTAACACCTGCTCCTGCATCCTTCTCTGTATCTGTTTCTATTTTAATCATCAACAATCACTTGGATATTAAATTTTAAAAATGTTGGTAGTTGTCAACACTCAGTTTTAAACTCAAGTAGAAAGGATGCACAGCATGCCTTATTTATGAAAGGAAAAACAGATATATTAAAACTATCTCTCTCCTTTGAAACTTTAACCTCCTGCTAATAACAGATATGAATTGAAGAAGGCTGCAAAGAAGATCTTTAATATTCTGTGGACTTTTAAAAAGACAGTCTCACAATGACCTACATTATAGTCAACTTTTAGATTCTGTAAATGATTGATGCTGTTTAATAACTTTATGTGAGCACAAAATATAGGCATAGTGAAAATCAGATTGCAGTCTCTGTTCCTAGAATTTCTCTTCTATGGATCTGTAATTGATATTTTGCCATCATCATATATGAGATTTTATATAGATATTTATATACAAAATTGCTGAATCTTAGCTCATGATTAGCTTATACTTTTATATAATAATTTTGTCTTATTTTATAGTTTATGCAAATGATAATAGGCTTGAATTAATCCAGGGGAAAAACTAACTGTAAGTAACATCTCAAAGGAGAAAAACAGCTCTCCTGAACGTGAGTGCTTTTCTAGATGATAAAAAATTTTAATATATTTTAGAATCAAATATATTTTCTGATTTCAGTTTCATATAAGGTAATACATTATACATGAAATATATTTTGGTTTGATCTCACTGTCTTTATGAAACATTACCCAGATATTTGAGTTTAATAAAAGAGAAAAAGATGGACCTAAATAAATTTGCAATTAATTTACTTTATTTTGTGTGTATAAAGATAGTAGAATTTACAATAATCTGAAATTTCAATATATTTGAACTACTAAATTTTATATTTGTTAAGTCAAATTGAGTATGTGTTCAATGAAAAACAAACTGATATTTTGGCTTTTCTGTCAAATGTATGAAAAATGTCAACTGTCATCTGTAATTCTCTTGTGTGTGGTATATCATTAAAAAATTGCCTAGCTTCTTTAGCCAGTCTGTGTTATCTAGAATCCACATTCATCTTTGGAACCATTAACTAATTGCCAATCAAAGATTGCTCAATTATTTTACAAAATTATTATTACAAAAACACATGCAGCTTTATAAATAGGCTTGCTATAAAAGTGGCTGAATTTGGTGGCAGATTTGAGGAATTAAAAATCTAGATTCTGGAATGTTTCCTCTAATGGTAATTTCTTACCAACATTGTTATAATGAAAACACCAAAATATTTTCCTTTTCCTAGAAGTAGCTCTTTCCAAATAGCCCACTTTCCCCTCTCTTCTACCCTATCACTTCACACAGTTATTCCACTGGAAACCAAATTTTATTTAGCCCATCCTTCTTCAAAAATGTTTGTGAAACATCAGGTCAGGGAAATGTCCAATAACACTGTCAAATTTAAGAGAAACAAGCAATAGAAGCCCACTATTCAGAAGGTCTGCTGGAGAATTTGGGTATCATGGCTCTGGAGATAGAGTACTGGCCTGGGGAGTGGTCACTGGCTGCCTTTCCAGACTTTCTGGATTACCACCCAATGCTCACAACAAAGTGGTTCTTGTCCTTTATATCTTATTTAGTCAATAAGAGGGAAAGAAAGAAGATCAGAGGAAAAGGAAAAAAAAAAACCACAACATAATGTATAGGTTATGCCCTTTCTCTTTGTTTCTAGATGAATGAAGTAAATGTTTATAAACGTTATTATATTTAAATAACAATTATAATGTAATTGTTAATCACTCGAATACACCGAAGATACCACTCTTTGAAAATAATGCATATAGATTTTCTATGTTGGAAACTGATTTCCTATGTAGTTTGAATGTTGAAGAACTGTGCCACTATTAATTTGTAACAATTAGGATGCTACTCAGAAGGTATTGGCTTATTTTGTGATGTGTAGCTATTGTTACAGAATACTCTGTTAGGAATGTGAGTTCAAAAAGGCTGATATGTTACATTTCTTGTAAAATACAAGACAGCTAAAAAATTTTTTTAAAAAACATAGACTATTATTGGAAGATATTAATAACTTTTGAAATATTCCTTTAACAACATTGTGGTAATTTGAAATAGTTCATTAAAATGCTTATTAAAACATTTAAGTGAGATGTTTTCCAAAATATTAAAAAAATTGTAAGGAAAATGCTCCTCAATGGCATAAATTACAACATCTATTAAAAACTATGACTGATGGCCAAACAATAACACAAGTAATGGTAGCACTTCCTATAAGAATTTTTAATCAGGTATGCTGCTATTATATTACTTTTGTCTTAATCGAAAGCCAAAATTTGATCAAGTAAAAATTAATTCTAATGTAATTCTATTATTAAGTTTCATAAAGTAGCATTGGTTAATGAATATTTTCTATATCATTTACAAGTAGTTTAAAATGAATTCTTATCTTGATCTTCATAATCTTAAGACAGTGGGAAGAGTTGGTTGTTGTGGATTTTGACACCAGTGTAGTACCGAATCTATCTATTTATAGGCCTATATGTTTCCGCCAGAGCCTCACATTCAGGTCTGCATACCTCCTGAAAATCTGAGTTCCCTCTTCTGCATAATCCTTCTCAGAATGAACTCCAAAGCATAACTAGTTTAAATATATCTCAAGGTAGCTTCAGAAAGGAAAGACCATAGCAGGGCATAATTTACCTTTAAGGTTGACAAGGATATATGTAAGAGCTACTCTTGCAAGCCTTACTCATTGTTGTTATGGCAATGCAAATATTCTTTATATGCCATGGTGAAAATGTTATGCCAGTTCTAATGACAGTAAAATTTTTACACTCCACTGTTACAGTGCTGACTCATGTATAGTTACCAAGAAAAATAACTTTATCTAAAGAAATCTTATGTGAGTCACAAATGCAAACTATACATGTAACTTAAAATTTTCTCATACCCAAAGAGCAAAAAGAAACAGGTGAAATGAATATTAATATGTACCATGTCTTATTTTACTCAATATATTCAAGATGTGACCATTTTATATTTGATCAATATAAAAATTATCAATGAGATGTTTTACATTCTTGCATGAGGAGTCTTCAAAATCTGGTATATATTTTACAACTGGCCTAACCACATTTCAAGTGCCCATCAATCAGCCATATGTGGACATTGGCTATTGTATAGGAATCTCTGGGCAGGAGGATTAAACAGACCTTGAAAGCTTTGGTTCATTAACTGAACATTTATTGTGCACCTGCTGTATACATGGCATTGTACTCTCTGTGCAGAATGGTGCTTGCACTTGGATGCTTACACTTTTGTTAGGGAAAAGATAGGCAGTCCTGTGACTACAGAATGATAATTATGCCATTTAAGTCTTTTCTTCCTGTGCAGTTAGCACATTACAAGGTGGAAATGTGCACAGCACGGCACAGTTTCAGAGTGCACATGCACATGTGAGTCTGTGCAGGCCCTGGAGCTGAGCTGAGCTGAGCACAGCCAGCCATCCAGATGGCAATGAGATTGCCCCCTGTGGGGTTCAGAATTGCTGCAGCCCTGATGTGAAACAGATTCAGACCTACTGTTTAAAATGATATATACATTTATGGATACATTAATGGTCAATTTCAATTTTGAGTTTCCTACTTCCTTGTTAGCCTTTCTCTCTTTGTGATCACATTGTGTGCTGATTTTGGCAGTGCAGGTCATTTTCCAAATCTGTTCAGTTCAAGTTATCATTAGTTCTTACCGAACAGTAAAAAAATAAGACCTTACTTTTCAAGCTTTGCAGATAGATGCTCAGTTTCACCTGAATGAATTTGAAATGTCATACCAACAAATGCGTTCATTATTTTGCTTTGACTATGGGAAAAAAACAGCGACTAAATTTCGTCTGGATCTGTGGACTGAGATAAAAGAGGTAGAGTATGTTAGTGGGGCCAAAACTCTTGAGCATATATAAACCAAAAAGTATAATAACAATTTGCTTTTCATCCTCATAAAAACTACTCCCTATGTGTATACGTTAGACTGGAGCTCTTTCACCCTGCTCCTTGTATTTTCTTCCTTGTGAGTGGAACTCAGTCAGTGTGGCACCCTGGCCCTTCTTTATCACTCTGTCCCATAGGTGGTGGAGTGGTTGATTCTAGTGGGGCAAAAGGAAAGAATTAGCAAGGTAGCTATAGCAACATTATCCATGAGTGGTGACCTTTCTATGAAGCATAGGCACTTTCAAACAGGGGCCACTGGGGCAGCGGGCTGTGGCAGGAGTGTGAAGCCCAAAGGTAATATTACACTAGCCTTCAGTAGATCCAGGGCTCAGGTACTTGGAACAATTGCATCTTGGGGCCCACACCGATTAGGGAAGTCAACCCTTCAGTTGTTGGAACACAGAGCAGTCCAGGAGATGTTAAGGAGGGCCAGAGAAGTTGGAGGGGTGGTAAGTGGGAAAGAAAGGGGTTTGCATAGAGTGGTTTGGAAGTATTTCCATATTTTAACAACGCATAGTGGTATATTCCAGCTGCATATTGTAGAAGCTAGTGGAGACTCTCAGGCTTACATTAGGCTGGGTGGGGCTGTTGGGCTTCAGTAGATGTAAGGATCTTTAGCATTTGTGACTAACCTCCAGATGGGATGCCTGGGGTGCCAGGCACGATTAGAAAGAGACTAGACTGCCGATCTTCTTCCCTGCCTCCAATTACCTGATGTGTGAGACAGACTAGCAGGAGGCACGGAACCTCCACCCTTGACATTACTTCCTGGTGATAGAAAGCTCAATATCTCCAGCCTCCTTTCTTACTTAGGGTTCACTGCCTTTTATTCACTCCTCCAAAATGAGATAAAGTCATTCACCTGACAGATACATTTAGCGCAAGTCTTCGCTGTTTACCTCCACTGTTTAATATTAGCATACCAATTGATTTTCTGCATACAGAAAGAAGTTGCTTCCTCAAGCTATGTTTCGCAGGGCAGACTCTCCTATAGAAGCTCAGCCTGGCTCAGTGGCCCATGCCGTCTGCCTAGCTGAGCAAGTCTTGCAAGGCCTGGAGCTCTGTACTCAGTGATGCAGCCACTAACCACAACCAAGTGATATTTTGGCCTCCATCTGCCCCTGTTTTGCTATGCATGCCTTCACCTCTGGATTTTCTGATTCTTCTTTCTGTGCTTCATTTTGTCCTCCTGCAGCAATGACGCCCTTCTTAGCATACCACATGATTTACATATTGAGGTTATTGCTTATTGTTTATCCTTCCAGTTCAAATGTCAAGGCCAGGAGAGCATTCCTTAATATCCCTATAATTTACTGTGGTCCCTTCTGCCTGCAACAGTGCTTGACACATTGTACATGCTTATTGTTCAGCAAATGAATTCACAATTTATTCTGAATTCTGATGGGGATGAGAGTGCTAAGTTCCAAGAGACTCAAATTTTGAAGATAAAATATATCAAGGTTCAACTATAGCTGGCTGGGGATGTATGTTAGTGGTAAAGTACTTGCCTATCATGTGCAAGGCCCAGAGATGCCTCTTCAGCACTCCTCACCCAAACCTGACTTAACTAACAATGACTAAAAAGGTCATCAGAGAGATTGTGACTGTCAAAATAAAGATACTGATACTGTTTTCCAAGTCTATGAAAGGATGAAGCTGAATGAGACTAGTCAGAAAGAGCCAGTTGTACAAAGGAGGTAGGGAGTAGAGTGGCTGGTGAATGGAGCTGAATGTGGAGTGGCAAGTCACTGTATCTACGCTCTTTTTCCTCCCTACCATCACAGGAAGTCACCTCTACATTTCAGCACACGGCTCAAAATCATCAGCATGACTGACTCAGTTCTCCCTAGTGATTTTTGAGAACTACTGTCCTTAATGATACTGAAATCATTAGAGGCAATAAACCATGTTAATGTAATGTTTGAATTTGAGACTCTAATAGGATAAATTGCAATGATGGAAAGCTTTATATTTTCAATTCTGAGGAAATATAATGCAAAAACAACCAAACAATGAATTTTGGTTTTGTAAAACACTGGATACATCAGTATTTTACTTTACTATCTCACCAAAAGAAGAGTTAAAGAATAGTTCAGTATCATCTTGACTAGCAAGGAATATTTGATCACATCTGGAAGGCTGCAGTCCTTGGTTGGAAAATTTAATTTATGGGCCCTGTCTTATACCATGTTGATAAAGGTTGCTAAATGAATCTGAAGTTTTTTATTACTGGATGAAATGCTATTAGGACCTTAGATTTTCAAAATGACTTTGAATGAGAAATATTAGTGGTATCTCAGAATTTAGTACCAATTTCCATTTCTTTTACAACTGAATGTTTCTTTTTTCCACCTCCACAAAACCAGGCATATATCCACACACGAACAGTAACAGATAAATGTATATAGAGAGGAATATCTCATTTTTACTTAAGTATTAACTTCTTATGTGTTATGTCCTGCAAAACAGAAGTTTTAAATTTTCTATTCTATTCACGGAAGCTAAGTTTATCTTTTCGTTTTTAAAAATGGTCACCTTTAATAAATAAAAATAACACAAATCTCACAAAAGTGAAATTCCATAACCATAATAAAACAAACTTCATCAGCAACTTTTTAAATGTAAGTTTAAAATTCCATTGCCAGCTTCAGATGTGTAAAATTTTGCACAGTTTCCAGAGGTGTAAATAACTCCACTGCAGTTGCTTCATCACCCACAGAATATGCCACTGCATTCCTAATTAGCCCATTGTTCATCTTCGGGAAGATGTAAATGGCTAGCTGTGTGAATAATTTCCATAATTTGGATTGTCAAAGAAATTATGCTTAGATTAAAAATTCTGGAGAGGACTCACACAGGAAAATAAACAAAATCTTTTTGTAAAGACCACAGGAAGAAGTGCTAAGTGATTTTTGAAAACTACTGTCCTTAAAGATACCGAAATCATTAAATGTAATAAACCGTGTTAATGTAATGCTGAATTTGAGACTCTAATAGGGTAAACTGCAATGATGGAAAGCTTTATATTTCAATTCTGAGTTCATTTTTTAAATATATTTTTACTTTATGGAGTAATATATAATTTCATGCAGAATGAAAGACCTAAGATAATTTAGGCTTTATTCCTAAAGCCCGATTTATTATTAGAGAGATACTTTATGGTCACATGACACCCAGTATCTCAATGAGTAAAATGTTTCATAAATGAATTAGTCTCCGTAAGATGAGAAGAATTAAGTCAGTAGCTTAGATTTTGTCAGTTATCTGGATTTTGTCATTGTCACACGGTCCACACATATCTTAGTCTTTTGCTCACAGAATTTTTGAATGAAAAACTCTATGCTATTTTCTATTAGTTATTTCACCCATTAATTACACAAAAGGAAATAATCAAAGTCTTTTGGAGTTGGAAAGGCTCTTGGAAATCAAACCAAACTGTCATGTCCCTTTTGCACTTACTGATGAGGAAATAGAAACCAGCCCAGCAAAGCACTTTGCTCAGGGAAATGGCAACTTGTTGAGAGGTACATGTACATCAGGAGACAAGCAGCTCACACTTCAGTCACAGAAATCAACATTCATCCTCAAGACATGACAGTCTGCATGGTCTGACTAGTAGATTAGTGGCCTCCTTTCCTATTCCCCATCTAATCATTCTTTATGCCCAGCATTAAAGCCTGAAAAGCTCCATGAAGAAGGAAAAAGAATGCATGGTCCCCATGCCCCATGGCCACTGTCCTAAATGGCATATGGATGCAGCTCTTGGTGGACAGAGTCCCAGAGAATCTTCAGATGGGGCTTAGTAGCTGTGGCCAAACCTCAAAACAGACTATTTTTGTCTTTCTAGTATAGTGTGATTTTCCACATGGAGGCAGGAAGAGAGCTCGACATGAGTGATCTTGTATGGATGATGCTCTTTTCACTCCAGGATTTTAAAGAATAGAGCAGACTCACACTGGTCCAAAGATCATATGCAGATTTGGCTACAGACCTACTCTGAAATTGTCAGAGTCAGTTATCTGTGATTTTGCTGCAGAAATTTTATTGTTGACTTTTATTTCATAAGACATTATAGCTAGAAAATAGGTGCTGAGAAAGCATCTCACAAAAGTCCATGTGGCGACATATCCTTGAGGGAACAAGCACTACCACTGGGTGTGAGCACATGGGTGTGTGCATATATGTGAGTGTGCTTGTGCTAAGGGTATACTATGCAAAAATTTGGGATCTAAATGGGTAAAGTAACATGGAGCAAAACTCAACAGACTGGTTAGAATATGTCAAAAGTCTCTTTATTTTCTCCGATATGCTTCTGGAGTTGTAAACACAAAACAACAATAAAAAGAACATTCTAAGTCCTGGTGAGTCAGAGAATCAAGAATGAGGAAGCCTGAGACAATGGATTTTAAGTGTAATAAAATCAGCATTGGAATACCCAGGCGAGGTGGAACGGCAGGAGGTGATTTCCGCAGGCTTGGACCAAATGCCCAGCTACCCAGTGAGATGCTGCTCTCTGTTTGAGCCTAGTGGACTGGGAAATGTCTTCAAGAAAATCTAGTTTCATCTAGAGCTCAGAAACTTCCCCTTCTCAGCAAGATGGGAAAAGAAGTAATTAATCCTTATGCCTGAAACAACTAAGAAACATAAAATCTGTGAAGATACAGTTCTCAAGAGACTAGATATCAGATGATGAAAGGCAGTGATCCTCTAATGATGGAACACATGAGATAAGGTCTGTGATCATCCAGTCTACTACTTGGAGAAAGTTTGCAGCCAGTACAGCAAAAGGGGATCCTGGCGGAGCCCCCTGGTCTCACCAAGTTGAGGGAACAGGACTGGGAGTACACGGAGCCCAGGAAGCTAGTCCTGGGGCAAAGAATGTGGAGAGAGAGCTGCACAGGAAGGAAATTTGAACTCTGAATCTTGAACACTGGTTCTCTTGAGCCTTGAATCTTGAACTCAGGTCCTTCTTCAGTCTTCATCTGAGAACTGACTGGTCATGTGTGTGAAGAACCCACCTGAGTCTGGAGAAGAAGCCTCATGGGTGAGCACACTAGAAAGAGAACTCGTAGCTAGAAACAGCCTCCACTGCCACCAGCGCAAGGGGAAAATTTCATAAATTATGAGTTACTGGGTAGTGTACTCAGTAGAGTTTGCCTTAAGGGGGCAAAATCATCCTTCAATGAAATGTACCCTAGATTCCACCTAATGAAGCTTAAAATAAGACCTGAAAGAATCAAACTGTATTTATATAACTGGACTATGTCTCAGAACAAAGTTACACTACATCTATAGGAATCTAAAAATATCTAGTAATCAAAAAATTAAAATTACAATGACTTGACTTAGCAACTATACAAAGAAGCTGCAAATGAAGACTCATGATGAGAAATGAGTCACCTGGAGCTGTCCCAGAAATGATACAGACAACAGAGCTGGTACCAAAGATATGGACACAGCCATTCTAACTGTAACAGGTATTCAAGAAGTCAGAAGAAAGTCTGGGCATGGTAAAGTAGAGACATGGAATACATTTCTAAAATACAAATTTGACTCTAGAAATGAAAACTAACAAGTCAAATAATATTAAAAAGGTTATGGAAGGAACTAATGGTAAATCAGATATTTACAAAAAGACATAGTGATAAAAAATAATCCAAATAAAAAAGGACTGTAACACATAGAATTACTGAGCTATGGAACAACTTAAAATTTGTGTCTAAATGGACTCCTTGAGGCAGAGGAGAGGTGGAGGAAGAAGAAATAATGACTAAAAAAATCTCCAAATTTGATGAAAACTATAAACCCACAGATCCAAAAAGCCCAACAAACTTGAAGCACAAGAAACACAATCACACACAGATTGCCTAAAACTAATGCTAAAGAGACAGTCTGAGAGGCAGCTGATGAGGAAAAGACATGCCTCACACAAAAGTTACCTTTAAAATCCACAAAAATATTTTTCAAAAGTAAGCATGAAATAAAGACTATTTTAGATGTACAAAAGAATCTATGACCAGGAAAATTGCACTTCAAGAAATATAGAAGGAATTTGATCAGGCAGGAGGAAGATGATGCCAGATGAAAACCTGGGGCTACCTTGAGGAAGAAAGAGATCATAAATGGAAACTAGATGGGTTAAAAATACCTTTTCCCTTATTATTTAATTCAGTAAAAGATAAATGTTTGAGGCAAAAATAACAACAACATCTGATAGGATATATAATATATGGAAGCAATGATACAGTATAGCACAAAGTTGGAGGGAAGAAACAAAAAATGTTGTATTATCTGTATACTGTATGTAAAGAAGTATAATCTCTTTTGAAGTTCTAATCTGATGAGTCAAAATATAACTTTAAGGCAATCACCATACTATAAACTTTAAGGCAACAATTAAAACAATATAATAAAAATTCAGAGCTATTATACAAGGTAAGAGGAAATATAAAAAATACGTAAACCAGCAGATCTTAAACAAAAAGAAACAAAAGAACAATGACTGCAAATATAAAAAAGCAAGATATCTTCATAATATAAAATCTATTAAATTAAAAGACATGCTATCAGATTATATAAAAGTAAGACAAATTTTGAACTGCCTCCAAGAAATATACTTTAAATATAAAGACATGAGTAGACTAAAAGTAAAAGAAGTGAAAAAGATAATGCCAATATTATTCAAAAGAAAGCTGAACTGACTATATCAGTAACAACAAAGTAGATATCAGAGTACAGAAATTTACCAGGGATAAATTTTATAGTGATAAATGAATTTTATATTGATAAATGAATGGGTCAAATTATCCTGAGGACATAAAAGTCATAAACATTTATGCATTTATGCAACAGAACTTGAAAACACATGATAGAACTGTAAGAATAAAAAAATCCATAACTATCCTCAGGGTTTTCAGTCCCATTCAATGCCAAGTAGATCACAAAAAATAAGTAAAGTTATAAAAAAGGTGAACAATTTATCAGTTGATATACAGAACACTGTCAACACATTATCATAACGAACATTTATAAATCACTGTAACCAAGAGCAGCACAGCAGCAGCACTTTTAAAAAGTCCACATAGAATTTTTACCTAAATAGACCACGCTGTACTCTTTGTCATAAACCAAGTCTCAATGGAGGCAAGAGGATTCAAGTCACACAAGGTAGGCTATCTGATCACACGAAATTACATTAAACATTAATAGCGAAAAGATGTTTGAAAAAAATCCTCAAATATTTGGAAACTAAATGACCACACGTGTCAGAAAACAAATCAATAGAAAATTTTAAAATATTTTAAAATGAATAATTGCAAGGACATTTACAACACTAAAATCCCTATCAGAGAAGAAGAAAGATCTGTTCAGTGACCTCAGCTTTGACCTTATGACATTATAGAAAGAATAGCAAGTTCAAACCAAAGTAATCAGAACCAAACAAATAAATAAAAGCAGAAATGAATAAAATATAAGGAAATGAATGCATCCTAAAATTTGTTCTTGGAGAAGATCAGTATCCTAGATGAGCCTCTGGCAAGGTTATTATAAAAATATAATGAAAATTACCAATTATAGGAATGGACGTGAAGACACCACTATAGATTATATATTAAAAATATAATAAGAGAAAGTTATGAAGAGGTTTATGAAAAGAAATGCAATGATTCAGGAGAAATGGATGGATTTCTTGAAAGATATAAGCCACCAAACACACTCAAGAAGAAATAGATAATTTGAATACCTTCGTGTGTATGTATTCATTTTGTTTCTCAAATAAAACTAATCTTTCTGGTCAAATTAAAAAAAAAAAGACAACTGAGATACAAATAAGAAACTTGAGCAAGGTCTTATTGCTGATAGAATCGTATTTTGTATCCAGGGTTGAGTGACTCAAAGTGATGCTTTCATTTATATACTGCCTTCCTGCACGAATAAATAAACAAATAAATAGCTATTTTTATTAGAAAACAGCTTAAGTTTCATACATATATTACATTTGCATATATATATGCAGACATATACCACAGAATTTTATATACATTATAATATAGCAATATGCTTTGTATGGAATGTTATATATGTGCATATACATGTTAGAAAACTCTGATAGAGGCTTTTCAATTTTGTTATCTTTTTATGTGTTATTTTGGGAACACAAAGAGTAAGTGTGACTTAAATTATAGTAAGAGAATTTTTTGTTAGTTATAATTCAGGGTCAATGAACTCTAACTCAGACTGATATGGCTGTTATTTTTTTAAGCCTGAGTTAATGATCCAGTGGAATGATTAGCCAACTATTAAGCAAGACCAAGTGGAAAGATCATGCACAGTGCAGCCATGTGGACCTAATTTGAATATTGGATCTGCTCTTATTAATGAGGGAAAATTACTTAATCATTCTAAGCTTCACTTATGTCATCTTCAAAGAATGAGGGTGCAATGCTACCTTAAATAATAATTGTGAGGACTAAGGCTAATGTATTTAATGCAACTAATCCAGTGACAGAGATGACAATAAAATATGTATGTTATTGTCACTGTTACTATTGTTATTGTCACTTTTTTTTACAAGCCCATTCTACCTCTGGTCGTTAATAAGTGAAAGAATTTCTGGAGAGAATATAGGTACAGTAAGAACAATTAAAACTGAAAAAGGAAAGAGTGAGGAAGAGAAAGAGAAAAGTTAATCGACAACACTCAACAAGAAATGGATATAGACAAAAATGTGGCTTGATTTTGATATATGTCTTTTCTCTTTCTACCTCCTTGTTATCCATATTTTCCCCAATTTTTTCAGCTCCTGTTATTTCTGATTCCATTCTTGTATTGCAAACTCAATTTCCCATTCCCTTCATTATCAGTGTTGTTAAGCAAAGGTTTAAAGTTCAAATGTTTACAGGAATTAGGCAAGTAAAGTGAATTATAGAAGCAGGTATTGTATTCTTTTCCCACAGACCTGCTTTATTTATATATTAATGAATAAGAGATGATTATTCATTTCCACACCAAAAAATATTTGCTCTCTTCCATTTTTCCGGCAACATGGGTTCAGGTAGGTAATCTGAAACCACAGAAATATTTCTCTACTTTAAGAAGAAAAATGATGTAAACAAAATAATTAGTATCAATTAGCAGTAGCCTACTCTGTTAGGGGTGGATAGCAACTGGTGAGGAGGGAGGAAGTTGGGAGCACTTGCCAGCTAGAGGGAGCAGGTACTGCCTGACTTCAGCCCGGGCTGACATGCAGGAGTACAGGCTTAGTACTGCCAGATTGTGCAGGTTTCAAGAGAAGTCAGAGATCTGTGCAGCAAAATTCTCACTTTTTAAATGTCTCAATAAATCACTGCTCAGGTTTATCAAACACATCTGAGGACTGCATCCACCTTTAAACCTCCAGGTTATGAACTCTGCTGTGGAGGATCCAAATTCATCCATAGTCAGTAGGCCCACCTAATACATAAGTCTGGTTGTAAGAAAACACCTTCACAAGAAGAAGAAAGGAAGAAAAAAGAAAAAACAGACAAACGAACATGCAGAGTCTCTTGATTATTTACAGTAATCTGCTCTACTCACTTGTCAATAAACAAAGCTTATTCCAACTACTCAACCAAACTGCTTGGCAAAACGCAAAGCTCTTTCTTCCGTAGTCTAATTGATTCATTCTGCCATTCAACAGCTAGTTTTTGAGCATATATTATGATGAAGGTATTCTGGGCAACACGGACATAATGAAGATGATTGCTGCCCTCTTAATAATATCTGATCTTGGACTTCTGGGAAGATGGCGGAGCGGAGAGAAGGAGAGTAAGAGCCTCTCCGAGATTTTTTGTCCAGACACTGGAATATAACAATCTAGGGAAGAGAAGAAGGAGGGAAGCGTGTTCTTAGGACCCAGTAGGGAACTGAAGCAAGAGTTGAAGCCCACGGGGAAAGCAAAAGGAGAGACCAGCCAAGAAGAACATGGTGAGGGACGGACAGACGGTGCTTTCTCCCAAAGCTCCCGCTCGCGGCTCCCGCTGGTGGTTCCCGCTGGCAGCTCGCATCTCACAGCCTCAGCTTGCAGCCCCCCCAGGTCACAGGCCTGGGCTCCACAGCCTTGGGTCACAGCACGGCTCAGCTCATGGCAGCAGCTCGTGGCTGGGGTCACGGCAGCAGCACACAGCCCTGCGCACTCACGGCACAGCCCGGGCAGCCCCAAGTCACGGCTGCAGCTCTCAGTGCGAGTGACGCAGTTTGAGCCTGCAGACACATGGTGACTACTGGAGACCCCAAAGACCTCCACGGAAAGACACACACACGGAGTGGAGCGGTGGACACTGAAGACTGCAGCGGCTGGTGAGTTACCTGAGTCATCTGATCTCAGACAGCCCCCAGGAGAAGGTGGTGATGGCTGATCGCCATTTTGGAAAGGGGCTGAGCTCAGAACTGAGAAAAGCTGCTAGTGGCCTTTGGTGCTGGGGCAAGGCGGGGCAGGGCAGAGGGGAGTTTAAACTCAAGCTGGAAGGGAAAGGAGCCAAGTTCAAACTGGCAGGGAACTGAGTCCAAGCCGGTGGGAGACACACAGTGTGTCTCCAGCTGAACAAATTGGATTTCAACCCCACAGCCAGTGATCAGGCTGAACTTCAATAGAATGGGTGAAGCCTTGCTATTGAACCATGCTGGGAACACTCATTGCCCTGCCAAAATCTACTGCTGAGATTAATCAACAAGGACCTAGGTCTGTCACTCTGTCTACCACTGACAGTAGAGACACACCTGGAAGTGGACATTTTGTTTTATTTTTTTTTTATTGTGTTGTATTTTTAAATATTTTTCCCTCTCTGCTCTTCTTTTTCTTGTTTTTTTTTTCTTTCTTATTTTTTATAGGAAAGTGACTTTCTAGTTTTTTACTGTTTTTTTTTTTGTTGTTGTTGTTGTTCTGTCCTTGTTTTACTTCTTCCTTCTCTCCTTTCCTTCTGTTTCCGTTTACAGTTCCCCGAAGTTTGCATAATTTCCCCCTGGCTTCCAATCTTGCTTCTCAGCTCTTTCTCTTCTTCTATTTCTCTATCCTTTCCTCCTAATCTCTTTTGAGTTTTTTCCACTGAGAGTAAAATCACCGTATTGAGGGCATATTTACTGCAAACAAGTTTCTGGTTTATTGGGGATACTGTTATATAACCACAAACCTAGTTCATATGGTATAAGGTGGCAGATCAATAGCTACTACAGTTTGTTATTTTCTAGACTGTGTCTGATGCTATTATTGTTGCTGATTGTACTACTTTAGCCAAGGTGACAGAATTGTTCTATTCAGTTCTTCCGTGCATGCCAAGACTAAGATTGGCAGAGGGTCACAAATAACACTATAGGCCACGGTCAAAGAACTAAGGGCTGGCCAAATAGACAGCAACTTCTCAGCCCCAACAAATTGAAGAGGTAAGATTTAGCAACAGACTCATAATACAAAAACCAGCTATACCTGTCAAAACAAAAAAAGCTACCTGCCACAGGCAATTCATAAGCATCAACCCAGGAACTAAATGAAAGAAGAAAAAATAGAAAATGAGAAGACACACAAATAAGATGCAACCCCAAACCTCCAGCTCACCAAAAGCAAACCCAGGGGGTAATGAAGTGGAACAGTCTGAAAGCTTCCCACCCAGACTCTTGGAAGCAGTAATCACAGAAGTAACCAAGCAGATGAGTGAGGCTCTAGAAAACATCAAAACAGAAATCATTTCCAGAATGAAAGAAATGATCAGTGACTCTAGAGCAGATACTGATAAAAAAATAGAAGAGCTTAGAAAAATGATGGAAACCATAAATGCCCAACA